>CM038141.1:5802158-6072564 GCA_021437245.1 Aegilops speltoides | reverse complement strand
TGGGCCAACAGAACATCTCGAAGGGAGTGAGCGGTCGCAGGAGCTAGGATGGTATTGGCTATGGTGTTTTCTAGGCAAAACCCTAAAATGTATGATATGATAAGAATTTTAAGGTATATGCCAGAGCGACTTTTAGTGCTGGCACAATAACCCGATCTCTGGGTGACCAACTATCAGTGAAGGGCAACTAATGCGCATGCTCAGTCCAATCACTTGTAGGTTCATTTATTTTCTCTGATTTATTGGTTGTGCAACCGTATATTGATGTATTCTTCTATTGTTGCAGTGGTGATCATGATAGTGAAATATCTTTTATTGGCACGCAAGCATGGATAAGATATCTTAATCTATCCATCACAGATGATTGGCGACCATGGTATGTTGACGACCAAGTTGCAGGGTAAGAATCCATCCATTTTTGTTTTACATACATACGATAAGATATCTTAGCCTATGAATGTATGTATAGTCATCTCACAAACATAATAGTGATAAAGAGGTAGGTATGTGCCGGGCCAATAGCTCCTGTGCGACACATTTGAGGTGAATTGGCTTGAGTGCGACGTTGTTCGAGCAACTGGCTGTGGTGCGACACATTTGAGCAGGTAAATAGCCCACGCACGACATGGCTGTTTAATGTGGTTAAATTGGTCGTCAACCAAGCCCGTTTATGTTAGGACATGTGGGTCCAACTTAATTGCTCCTCAAAATAGCTGACAGTGCCCTGCCGCCCGACCGTGTCGGGCCCGCCACTCTGCCCCTTCCCCCCCTCTTCTCCGGTGGCGGCGGATCTTGCGTTCTCCGGCGGCGGAGCCCTCGTTCTCAACGGCGGCGGAGCCTTCGTCCTCAAAAAATGGTGAGTGAGAACCCTAGTCCCCCTCCCGTTCCTCTCTCGGCCCCGTAGATCTCAGCTCGTTTCCTCTGTTTTTGCTTGTTGAATCGATAGGTTGTGAGGGGAGCCCGTGGGCATACTGAGATGGAGCCGCCAGATTCAACTTCGAATAGGTATCGTCTCTCTCCCACCCAATTTTGCATGCAATTAGGGCCTAGTCTGCTCTTTCTCACGGGCTCACACTGTTCGCCACTGACAGAGGGGATGCTGCCGTTCGGACCTTCGAATTGACGGTCAATTTCTTTCCATCCAAGGCAAAATTAGTTGATGGTAGCATTCAGAACATTGAGAGAGACACAATTGTTAAATGGGAGGTTGAGTTTACAGAGATTGATCCACAAGTTCTACAGAACATGGGAGAGAAGGCAGTGAAGAAATGGGTGGAAAAAATTGGGGAGAATGTTGTTTGGGGTCCAGAGCAAGAAGTATCACTATTGCGGTTTGATGATTGGAAAGGAGAGTATGTCAGAATGGAAGATGGTGAACAGATTGTTGATGAAATCGATCGGCAAAACGGCTGGACAAGCAAAAGAGCTAATTTTTTTGCTGAGCTGGTTGATCTGAATATTTTTTCGAAGGTTGGATATGTGCCATCAAAATTGGCTGCGCAGATGGTAGATGATGATTGGGCTACACAGAGGCCATTGATTCCCATGTGTACTGAACTTACAGTAATAGCCGAAGAGGGACAAAGTTATCGAACTGAAACTGAAACTGCAGCAACTGTTGATTGGAATGTAGTTGAATTAGATGAGCCTACTGATTTGGTCATTGCACCAATGCCTGACATTGAGATGGCCAAACTTTTTGGCATTCCAGTCGATGACAGAGATAAGCAGGAGAGGGGCGAATCTAGTTTGCCTGCTAATGTTGATGAAGATGTAGATGGACAATTGATGGAACAAGCTGCAGATGAAGTAGATGATGCACATGATGATGAGCTGGTGCATGTGTATGACAAAGAAAACCCTGTCATTGAAGTAGGCAAGTTGTTCCCAAGCATGAAGGAGTTTAGGATGTGTTTCAAGACTTATGCAAAGGAAACATGAGTTTGATGCCAAGACTGTTTGGACTGATAGAAAGAAGTTTTATGCGAGGTGCAGAGGATTTGATGGTAGTGTCAAGCCTTGCAAGTGGTACATATCTGCTAGACTGCAACCTGATGGAAGTACTGTCAGGGTTAACCAAATCCCCAATCAACATACTTGTATTACAAGTTCACAGAGAGTATCAACCATGACATCACAACTTTGGGTTGCAGAAAAGATCACCCCAATTTTAGCCAAAACACCAAACACTACTGCCAAGAAACTCAAAGTAGACTTGGAAAAGATGTACCCCATTAAACTGAAATATACCACAGTGTGGAAGGCAAAACAAAGGACAATGAAAAATTTATATGGTGATTGGGCAAATACATTTAGGATGCTTTACAACTTCAAAGCAGAGGTGGAAAAGAGGTCACCTGGTAGTGTTGTGGAGATAGATACAGAGGTATCAGCCAAAGGTGAAGTCAAGTTCTCCAAGTTTTTTATGGCTTTGAAGCCTTGCATAGATGGCTTCAAAGCAGGGTGCCGTCCATATTTGAGCATAGACTCATCATTTTTGACAGGCAAGTGGAATGGTCAGTTGGCAGCATGCAATGCTCTAGATGGACACAACTGGATGTTTCCTATTGCTGTTGGCTTGTTTCAGTCAGAAACAGAGGCTTCATGGACATGGTTCATGATCCAGTTGAAAAGATGCTTAGGGCCAGTGTCACCTTTGGCTATACACACAGATGCATGTAAGGGGCTTGAAAATTCAGTGAAAAATGTTTTCCCACATGCTGAGCAGAGGGAGTGCTTCGGTCATTTGTGGATGAATTTGATCAAAAAATTTAGAGGAGAAGAATTTGGGCGCATGTGGCCAGCAGCAAGATCTTACACTAGACAGACACACAAATATCATCTTGATAAGATAATGGCAGCATGTGATGAGTTTGGTCCATGGCTGAACACCTACCATTCTTTGTTATGGTACAGTCAGGATTCAACACTGCCATCAAGTGTGACCACATCAACAACAATTTAGCGAGAGTTTCAACAACAAGGTGAAGGAGTTAAAAGATTTGCTGTGCATGACATGGTTGACCAAATCAGGATCATGCTCATGCGGTTGTGGGAATTGAGAAGAAGGATAGGTGATTGTCTCGCAAGGTGATAAGCTTCCAGCGAGGGTACAACAGGTGGTCAATAGGAGCGAAGTCTTTCACATTTGTTTGTTGAAAAATCTTCACCTTGGGGTGCTGAAGTTAGAGATAGCAAAACTGAAGGCGACATGTTGTTAACACTGAATTGCATGATTGCACTTGCCTCGAGTGGCAACACACCGGTAAACCATGTGAGCATGCCATTCTTTTCTTAGCATCCCAACCAAGATAAACATGCACCCATATCTGCATGAATATTATTCGTAGCACGATTCAAAGCTGCATATGCTACTCCAATTCCAGCACTTACAGATCAGTCTCGGTGGCTCAAGTGGACATTGAATTTTCCATGTGTCCTCCCTTGACGAAAAGAAAGGTGGCAGGCCTAAACAGAGTAGATTCAAGGCATGGTTTGAGAAAGGTGGGAGTAGTAAGAAGGGAAAGAAAGATGAAAAGCCAAAAAGGGCCCAAAAAGGTAACAAAAATAGATGCAAATTGTGCCAGGAACTTGGGCACAGAGTGGGATCTGTCAAATGCCGTTACACTCCTGATAAGCCAAAGTATGTTCTTGTTTATTTGTCTGCCTTTGATTTGGTGCTTTTTTCCAATTACTATATCTATGACATTTTCTGCACAGGAGGAAGCGAGCAAGTCAGCCCCTTGTTGTTGAACAGTGTTGGCCAACAAAAAAAGCAAGAGTCAATGGCGGTAGAAAGAAGAGAAGTGTGCCTGAGCCTGAGCAGACTGAAGAAAATCCTGCTGCAGTCAACATTCAGACTGAAGAAACTGATGTGGAGGTGCACACCGAAGAAACTGAACCTGAGCGTGTCGAGGTTCAGACTGAAGAAACTGAACCTGAGCGTGTCGAGGTTCACATTGAAGAAACCCATGTTGAGGTACACATCAAAGAAACTGAAACTGGTGTCAACATTGAGACTGAAGACACTGATCACGAGGGTATTGGCGAGGTGTTGAAAAGACCAGTGAAGAAAACCAAGATGATCAGTGAACTTGTGTGTGTTGAAGAACCAAAAACAAGAAGGGCTAAGGCGAAGAAGGGCACACGACGTGGTAGGAAGTAGAACAAAGAACAGTTTGAAAATTTGGTGCATGTAATAATATTTGTAACTTGGTGCGTCCTGGTAGTCACTATGTATCCCCATATTTCTATTCGAACTTGTTTGTCTAAACCAGCCAAATAAAATTCAAATTTAAATTTAAATTTAAATTTAAATTTGGGCTATTGATATTTTAGTGCTATCTAAAGTACCTCAACTGAAATATGTTTGCTTGCTGATCATTCCGAGTCCTTTTGGTAAGTTGAACTCATAGTCATGAAAAGTGTGTTTCAAATGACCTCCAAAGGTAGGGTAAACGGCCTCATATTTAAGCAAGTTTTGTTGGCACTTTGTCTAAACCAGCCAAATAATTTTTCTACACATCTATTCTACCTATATAGTGTAAATCTAAAGTCTCACTATTTATTGAATTAATTTTCTATTATTTTCTTTTCTTTTTGAAAAAACAAGGTTTAATAGAAAATTATATATAAAACAAGTTTAAAACATGAAAATGAGAAAAGTAAGTTCAGATCTTTCTTAGTCAATCCAAAATGAAAATGAGAAAACAAGGTTTTCACACTTTTCATTTTCAAAACCCCACCTACTCTCGGGTGCCCACTACTCTCCCTTGAACTACATACTACATTGTTTGAGGAATGACAATTTTGTGAAGGATTTTTTGTAAAAATGTATGTAAACCATATTTATGTTTTTTTCTCGTTACTATACGACATAATAAGACTATGTGCGCAAGGTTTATATTTTTTTGATTTTTTTGAATTAGTTATGCTCAACCCTAATCACCAAAACCTCTCAAAACCCTCTCAAAACCCCTCAAACCCCGCACACTACCTGGTCGTCGATCGTTTTACATGGACGGTTGAGATCAGCGCTAGGGTTAGCTACAGCAGCGGCGATCCGCATGAGACGCGCTGATTGGTTGACGGTGGGGTTTGGATCAGCCTCTATCGTTGGAGCATCAAGACCGCTCATTTGAATCCAACGGCAAGAGTTGACGCGTGCATGGACCAAGCCTCGTAGTGCCCTTTTCATCGCTGCATGCGTGCCCGTGCCCACCCGCAGCATGCATGCCCACCCGCAGGACTGCGCCCGTCGTCGGTCGTTGCATGCATGCCTCGACGTAGCCCTGCCCCGCCACCCCTATCAACGCAGTAACCTGTCGCATGCCTACCATTAGAACCGATGCAGCGTCGCATCAAAGCATGCACCAAGCCACAATGCAGCAGCCCAATGAAGACAACCAAAAAGCCAACGCTGCAGGGCGTGCCGTGCATGGCGTGCTCCTCTTTGAGGACGCAATACTGGCATGGGGTATCGATGTGGGTATAGATGCAGTTCAAACGACGTGCTGCCCGTTACAAGATGGGTAAATGAAGGCATCCATTATTGTCACGCCTCACATCGACCGAACGCCGCCCTCAAAAAAAATCGACCGAACGCTTGCCCTCTAGCCGCTAGCCCTAGCAAGATGGGCTATGACATGAATGCACGGGCGGCACACGCAGAGAACCCGGGCAGGCGTGTCCCTTGACCAACGACGGCACAGACGCTGCGCGTGATCCCACCCCTTGACCCGCGACCGTCACAGCCCGCTTCCCACGCCGTGTACACACTTCCATGGGCGCCACCAAACGCCGCCCGCCCATTAATTCTACCCAGTGTAACCACAACGCTTCCATCAAAACCACGCCGCTCTTGGGCTATTTAAGCCGGGCACTATCGTCTTCCTCTTCCTCCTCATCCACACCCCATCCTCTTCCTCCTCTGCCCTCCTTCTTTCTTCTTCTCCATCAAACCCGATCGAGCCCTCGAGCCACCGGGCGCCACCATGCAGTACAACGGCCCCACCTACCAACTCCCCCCAACCGTGCCGGAAAGGCTCTACCCGAACGGAGTGTACGTGGAGAGTACCCTTAGGGTTTGGGCCATCTCAAGATGGAGGGGCGCAAGGGAGTTGACGGAGTTCTTCCTTGCGGCCGGCTTCCGCCACCTCCCCCGCGGCTCTCCAAGGATGTACCATGTTGAGGAGGTCACCCACAACGGCGTTGTGGTTGGGCTCCTCGCTACGTTCACTAACCCATTCGATGCTTTCTACCTCCTCGGGCGAGTGTATTGGGTTGGTTGTGAGTTCATAGCTTTCACCACCCATAACATTTTCACCGACTTCAACTCCATCTTCCCCAACAACGGCGTTATGCACACGCTCCCGTACCCAATCAACAACGACGAGTGAAGGGCGCCCGGAGGAGCCCGGAGAGAAGAACCCAAGAAGAACCCGAGGAGGAGGAGAGAAGAACCCAAGAAGAACCCGCTTTGGTGCCCCCGATCTATCGTGATCGTATCGTATTAGTTTTTAAGTTGTAATCATTATGCTACTGTTATTAAGTTGTATTAGTGTTTTAAGTTGTAAGGCTATCGTGGAACTATGTGTTGCGTCGTTATGCTTCTATATAATCGTTATGCTACTATATATATTGTGTATTTTGTGCTATTATTTGTAGATTGCTATGGGTTGTTCCATTATTTGTGTATTGCTATGGGTTGCTACGGGCCCGGGTTGCTACACCCCAATCACCACACACACCATCTTCAAAATATTGGCCAAATAATGGGTCATGACCCAAACCATAGACATGCAACTAGGAGCCCCATGCAAACCCACTATGGACATGCAACTAGGAAATGCAAACTAATTTACTTCATGCAAGCATGCAACTCATTTAGTTCATGAAACCGTAGACATGCATAAAAACAAGTAATATTTAGTTTTAGTGCATCAAAAAATGATCCATCACAAAATTTAGTGCAAGAAAAAGGCCAAAGTAAAAACAAGTAACATTTTATTTGCCGGAGTTAGAGGTGGGCTGGTGCCCCTACGCGGGTGGGCTGGTCTCCTTGAGCCCGATCTCCTTACGCCCAACATCTATTCGGCAGCCCAGTTTTGTTTTTACTAGAAACTGAATTTGGGTGCCCGTGTACTGTTAATCAAGAACCAAAACAGGGGAAACAGAGCATGAACACTGAATAATTTGTGTTCCAAATTGCTGCTTCAATTCAGATACATTACTTGCGCACAGATCACATCCTCTACACTGACAGGCCTAAATGCCCATTCTAATGACGGATGAACAACAAATAAAACAAAAACAGAGCAATGATACAACAATAGAAACCCCCTGCCATGATATTTGCTTGCTTCTGCAAATCGATCATATGCATTAGATGTTTCTTGATCTTCTTCAGTTCCTCGGTCAGTTCGGACTCCGCATGCAGTTCAGCATTGCGCGCATACATCGCCATCGGCACGACTCTGCCCGCCCTCCGCCCGAGCTCCCGTATTCTCCACAGCAATCGGCGGCACCCGCCCAAATTGAGCTCCTGTGTTGCGCCACGCCGAATCAACGTAGCCCTCAAACTGAATCCTATCAACATATTCATCAATCCACTCAAAATGGTAACATTTCTTCAAGATCTGAAAAGAACAACACGAACCCTAAATCCCAAATTCGAGGAGAAAAAACAAAATATGGAGAAATCAGAGCGAAAGGCAGCGAAAGAACGGGCTAAGAACTGAGATCTAACCTTGCCATCCCTTCCTGTCATTGGTTTGCTCAAGCATTTCACAAATTCCCGCCCAAGATTGCCATTGTCATCCCTTTTAGTGACCAACCGTTTAAGAGGGTCTGGGCGTGGGCATTCAGGGCACCTTGTTAGCAGCACTGGTCCATACTGTCGCCATTTTGATTACGTGGCGGAGGAGGTAGACATTTGCGCTAGGTCGCCGGAGAAGAGAAAGATTGGGGAAAGGGGATGAATGGGCGGCGGCGGCGGATGGGCACGGGCGCCGCTCTTCTAGCTGCGAGGAGGTGGGTCCTGCGAGTAGACAAGTGGTGGGTCCCGCGCTTAGGTGGATAAGTGGTGTGTCCAGCGCTTACGTGGATAAGTGGTGGGTCCAGCCCTCAACAGCTTACGAGGGCATCAGTTCAGTTTAACAGCCATGTCGTGCGTCGGCTATTTAGCTGCTCAAATGTGTCGTACCACAGCCATTCGGTCGAACAACGTCGCACCCAAGCCAATTCACCTCAAATGTGTCGCACAGGAGCTATTGGCCCGTATGTGCCAATTGGTGGGCCCTGAAAAATAACCATTGCACTCTAACTAGACAAAATAATTAACCTGGACTATGTGCAATGTTCAAAATGATATTTATCCGTGATAGGATAGAGTGCCATTGTGCTAATAAATAGAATGTAACATCATTAACGAATTATATTTGCAAACAACTATCATTCGGATGTGTTATACTGTTGCCTTTCCATTTTCTTAATTTGCTTAGATACACAACAACTTACTCCGGCAACTTGACATACGCAACTGTGAAGGTACGTGGCATATCTTTGACAAACATTATGTTGGATGGAATACAATGAAGCAAATTAATTTATTGATTAATATCCTTGTAGGGTGCTGGCCACACAGCTCCGGAGTACATGCCCCGAGAGTGTCTAGCTATGATTGATAGATGGCTTTCTGGCGAACCACTTTGATAGATCGTTGTTATGTACTACTCACATGGGTTAATCTATATGTCTGAGTAAAATTAAATTAACATTGTTTACAAAAAGTTGTCGTATATTCGAACATAAATTTTTCATGTGTCTCAATAAAGCTGCAATGTATTTGGATGAGAAGAACATCGAGAAAAGAGTGAGATGTGATGCTCGAGCAGACGACATCAGGAAGAGATGGACTCGCAGGGCGCGTGTGAGGGAGAGGTTTTTGGTGGGTCCGAGGTGTTGGGCGCGTGCATGGCAGCCCCCCCAATTTTCTGCAAAAAGGACGTTCGGGATGATGCGTGGACGAACTGGGTACTGCGTTGGGTGGCAAAACACATCCGGACACATGGACCCGTCGGATGCCAGGGGTTTGAGGGCCAGCGTTGGAGATGCCCTTAAAAATTGTTCAGCTTATATCACAAAAATGTTCAATGTGTATTTAAAATTTGTTCATCGTATATTACCAAAATGTTCAGTGTATATTTTAAAAAAATTGTCCTACGTATATGAGTTTTTCCTACAAATGTTCAGCATTTGATTTTTATGTTTATAATAATTGTTCGCGTTTTTCAATTTTTGTTCACTCTATCAAAAACTGTTCACATTTTGAAGTTTATTCAAAAATTTAAAAAAAATTCATGATTTCCAAACATTACTCACAATTTTCTAAGAAAATTTGTTCATATTTGTCCAAGAAATTTTGAAATTTTTGAAGAAAAACATATATGTCATTGTTCTTAGAGCATTACTAGCAGAACCCTCAAACCCTCAAACCCTTATAAATAACTGCTTTTTTACAGTTTGCGAGCAAAAAATCGCGTAGACTAGAACCCCTTAACCCTCAAACCCTTAAATATTTTTAAGGGTCCAACCCTCAAACCCTCTCCCAACCCTCAGAAGTAAGGGTTGGGGAGCAAAACCTACCTCAACCCTCACTTGGCGGTTATATTCGCGACAACTACACCCACGCCCACGCGTCGGCGCTGCTAATCGCCCCCGCCGCCCGCCGCCCATCGACCTCCCGCGCCCGCCCCCCCAGCCGCCCGCCCTCCCCCTCCTCCTCCCGTCCCGGCCTCGCCCGCCCAGCCGGCGTCGCCATCCGTCCTGCCGCCCGCCCGCCTGCCCCGCCGCTTCTACTCCCGTCGCCCGCCCGCCGCCTCCGCCTCCGCCCCGGCCTCTCCTCCTCCGCGCCCCTCCGACTCCGCGCCCTCGCCTCGACCCGCCGCCGCCCGCCCTTGCCCGTGCCCGCTCCCGCCCGCCGCCTCCGCCCCGCGCCCTCGCCTCGACCCGCCGCCACCGCCCTTGGCCGTGCCGCTCCCGCCCGCCGCCTCCCGCCCCGCGCCCTCGCCTCCGCCTCCCACCCACAGCCACTGCCTCCGCCCACGCCCGCCCGCCATCCGCCTCTGCCCCGCGCTACCCTCCGGCTGTCGTGCACGAGGTGCTCGACGGTATGCCCGCAACGACAATATCGTTCATGGAGAATATTCCGTTATAAGGGTTGGGTTTGAGAGTTCTAATCTTTGCCCCTGTTTTTCAACCCGTAAAAGTGCACAAAAAGACCATTTTTGGACCCTTAAAACGCTAGTGAGGGTTTGAGGGTTCGAGGGTTCTACTAGTAATACTCTTAGCACTTCAACTTTAGCGCTGCGTTTAGCCACCCTCAGTCGCCAGCTCAACTGGCTAGCAACGCTACTATCTAGCGTGAGACTGGGAGTTTGACCCCACGTGTCCACTTTTATTTTTCGTGAAATTTTTACATTTGCTCCCCATAGGAGTTCTCTTATGTCAGGGGCTCAGGGCCAGTTCTATTCATCGTGCAGGTCGCTTGGAAGCTAGCAAATGCACCCCCTATGGATTCGCTACGACATATACTAGGCTATGCAACCTAGCACGGGGACGGGGGAAGTGATACAGTGATGTTGATCTCACAAACTACAGGAAAAGGGAAGCCGGATCTGTTCTTTTCTGTAATGGATAACTTCGATGGATATATCCTGGTAAGATTTTTTACTATTAAAACATCCATGCATCTTTTGCATACTTCTAAAACTGAACTACATTGCTAACTATAGATTATCTGGAGTCAGTCTGTGAAAATCTCAGAATATGCTGGATACTATAGGGATCAAGATTTTTTACTATTACAACATCCATGCATCTTTTACATTATTACTAGTGACGAGCATTGTTTAACACCTAAGCCACAAACTGACTCCAGATATTTTTCGCGTATAGGGTAATGGCAACTGAAGCCTGATAATATATATACCTGCAAGTTCCCGGCAGTCACAAATGAATTCAGAAGTTCATAGACTTATCATTTTTCCTGAAGAAATCAATGGTGTGCTCTTGGTTGGCACGTACTCCTCCTGTCTGGAAATACTTGTCATCAAAATGGATAAGAAAAAGATGTATTTAAAACTAAAACACGTCTAGATACATCATCTTTTATCCATTTTGATGACAAGTATTTTCGGACGGAGGGAGTACTACCTAGAAGAATGCGTAGTACATTAAATCATTCATCATATACTCCCTCCGTACAAAGTGGTACTAAGGTTGAGACACTTATTTTGGTACGGCGGGAGTAGTATTGTTTAATCAAAGGAGAAATTCTGAAGACAACCTTCGATAGCAAGAGAAGTAGCAAGCTAGGGCCTAGGAGTGGAAACCAAAGGACGACAGAGCTACCTTCGAACAGGTTACGTTAGATGATCTGCTTGTGTGTTTCTACTTTCTTGTTGATAGTGGTGAACAGTTGTCTTCTTGTTGTTGAAACCAGAAAAGATAAAGAACCTGCAGCAAGTCAATGAAGCTCAATCCCTAGATAGTTGACCGTGCTTGAATTGACAACCACAACCAAATGATAAAGATAAAGAACCTGCAGCAAGTCAATGAAGCTCAATCCCTAGATAGTTGACCGTGCTTGAATTGACAACCACAACCAAATGATAAAGATAAAGAACCTGCAGCAAGTCAATGAAGCTCAATCCCTAGATAGTTGACCGTGCTTGAATTGACAACCACAACCAAATGATAAAGATAAAGAACCTGCAGCAAGTCAATGAAGCTCAATCCCTAGATAGTTGACCGTGCTTGAATTGACAACCACAACCAAATGAAACTGTAAAAGGTCTGAGAATAATCGCATACATGCTTGCTAATGACTTTAGATTTGATCTTGAACCCGTGGTTTCTTTCTTATCCCTTTGAATGCCAACAGCCTCTCAGTCTCGTTTTGCTTGATGATTGATGAAATGCAGTAGACCACTGTTGAGGGATCCAACAAAATTAACCAGATTAGAGATTGAAAAGAGGAAGAGAGAGCAAATTCAAATGGACTAGTGCAGAAGGGGAAATTCAGGCCAGCTTAAACTAGAATGTCATCTTTATATGGTTTTGCTAACTAGCAGTGTCAATTCACTGAAAGATAAAGAAGTGCACTACCAACGGCTAATCTAGCTACATACCCAGCCAATTTCGTGAGTATTGTTCTGACATAATTGTTTATTTTAGCCAAAACGATTGTGGGTTGATATGGATGTGCATCTGGGTTAAATAATTCTGGTTTGTATATCGGAGCTTTGTTGGAATTAACCACGATCGGTGGCCTTGTCCGGCTCGGACAGGTGCAATCACCAACCCATATAGGTGTAGGACTAGGTTAGGCTAGCTTAGTTCCTATATATATACTTGTACCCCTGTAAGATTTTGAACTCAGATTAATAGAAAGATATTTAGCGGGAGCGACACGCTCCCGTAGCCATCAATCTCAGCGCCTCGTATTGTTTCTCGTGTGCGTTGAGTTCGCGTGTAAAGCATAGCCAGCCGGCGGCTCGATTCCATCAAGCCAAGGCAGGACACGCTAGTCTACGTACGTGCTCGTGCTAGCCTAACCCGAAGAATCGATGAATCTACCAGTTAGCCTGCTTGCTAGCTTTGTCTAGTTCTGTACGTACAGTTCTTCGTACGGCCGGAAAGTACTCGGCCGGCGCGACGAACAGAAGTGCTCTCGACGGAAAGAACTCGTCTACGAGCGACGTACAGGGGTCTGTGCCAACAAGCTTGCGGTTCTCATAACTCAGCACTTTGAAGGATTTACCCTGCCCTTCTATCATGCTGAAGTAAAAGATACATTGATCCCTCTAGGGATTGAGAAACGGAAAGGTGTGGCTACTCTCGGAAGTACCCACTCCCCTTATCCTTGCCATCTGTTCTCTTAGAGATTCGTGCAACAGGCTGGCACGGTGCAGGTTGTTTGCAGAGACATCACGGGTTAGCTCGGGTCATAATGATATCTTATTACTTCATGTCGTAGGTATGCAGCGCTAGGTATAGCCCGACGGAAAGGTGGTGCTGTCAATTCCCCAGGCAAACGACTGTAGTAGCAGCTCTAAAAAAACGACTGTAGTAGCTGGCCGACCTAATCACATGCCTGGTCAAAGTCCGTGTATGCCCCCATAGCTAGCGTGTCAGGGAGTCTTTCAGTTGTATCTCATTCTTTTCACAGGAAAAAATGAGCTATAATCATGAGACGATTGAAATATGATTTCTTCCCATCGTGAGAGTGGGTGGAAACCTGTCAGAAACTCTCAACATGTGTGCTATCGTGCCAGACGATGGAAACCTGTCACTCATGAACAGTGCCTCTGGGTCAAAAATTGCACTTTATTCCTGCCAATGTTACTGTTCGCTTTAGCTGTAAAACACTACAGCTGGACAGAGCCCAGTTCATATCTCGAGGAAGTTTGGGACTGAGCCAGCGGTCAGGATAAGGTGTGTGCACACTCTCGAGTAGTAGATCCATTCTCATTGAGAAACTAAATGATGACATACCTGCCTTCGAACAGGTTATGTTAAATGATCTGCTTGTGTGTTTCTTGTTGAGAGCAGTGAACAGTTGTCTTCTTGTTGAAACCAGAAAATATATTGAATCTGCAGCAAGGTTGCAAGAAAAGTCAGTGAAGTTCAATCCCTAGATAGTTATTCACGGGCCTGTTCATGTTTCATTTGGCTGTGGTTGTCAATTCAAGCATGATCAACTGTCTAGATGAAAAAGGGTTTCCCCCCACTTTTAATATCGTTTTGTCAACTAGCCGTGTCAGTTCATACAGAGAAAAAGAAGTGCACTATCAAGTATCAACGCCTGATTTAACTACATGCCCAGTTCAATATCGTGAGTATGTTAAATGGCTACTTTAGCCCGAACAATTTTGGATCAGATGGATGTGCATTTGAGTTACCTAATTTGGGTTTTTATATAGAAGCTTCCGATTCTCATAACTCAGCACTTTGAAGGATTTTCCCTGCACCTTCTATCATGGTGATGCAAAAGGTATACTGAACACGAAATTTTAGTACAGCTATTGATGTGTATGTACGTACCTTTAATTGATGCGACAGTCAGATCACGAAGCTCTCGCAATCCACATGCGCTCATGAGAATCTGTGCAATCCTTAGACTCTAAGCTTGAAACTTCAGACTTGCATACATGGTGGTCTAGCGATCCATAGTTAGCTGTGCTACTTATTTCAACGTAGCATTGCCCTGGTTGGCATTTCCTAACAATTGAGTTTACTTTGTTAGTTTAAACCAGCATGGTGTAGGTACTGACAAGTTGTTAAAAAGAAAGAGAGACCTGGAGGATATTTTGAGTCAGACGCGGTAATGGGATGCATGTTCACCCCTCAACCTATTGCTAAGAACTTAATTCTTCTTTTTTATATTACATTGACGGAGTAAACAATTTTATATCATTGCACATAATTAGTCCTCATAAATGGCCCTTCGTTGCTGAATCAAGACGGTATGAGTGATGAAGACATAAGAGTTAAATAACTGAGACCAGAACGGCGGCACCAAACTTAATACTGATAGATTATGATAGTCAGATGGTGCTCCTGCCTATAGCTAGAGGTGGCCAGCACGAAGGAACCAGCAACACAACATGGTAATGCTCTGTAGGATGCTCCACGGCGACCAAGGAGCATTTAGGTTAGGCCCATTGTGATCTGAAGGAAAAACAACTCACCGGCAACAACAGAAAAGCAGGTTACATTGAGCAGAAAAAGGACTCAAACAAACATATACCATCTCTTTATACCGGAAGGATGCTAGACAAGGCGTGCGTCACCTTTGACATGAATTGATGGAGTGAACAATTTCTTATCCCATAATTAATTCTGTTAGGCTGATTCTGCTCTGCTGGCACACATTTGACATGATCAAGTTCTGTAGAGCCATGTGATTTAAATAACTCATACCTCACCGGCGACACTAAGCTTATAACCTCATAAATTATGTTGGTTAAATTATGATGATGCTCCTGCCTGAAAGTGGCCTGCACGAACGAACCAACAACTCGACATGGTCATGCTTTCCAGACACTCGAGGAAGGGTTCGCGGCAACTAAGAAGGAGTCTAATTTTTTTTGAGGTGTGGAGCCGTAGAAGGAATCTAGGGGGAGCCGTAGAAGGAATCTAATTTTTGTGATGTTGATCTCACAAACTACAGGAAAAGGGAAGCCGTATCTCTTCTCTTCTGTAATGGCGAACTCAACTACTTAGCAGGGGAGCTAGCTTGCTTACCTTGTCCAGTCGCCACGCCGCCGCCGAGGCGAGCCCTAAGATGCATTCATGCATCTCCGTGATTGCTTTTTTTTTCTGGGTGAAATTTCAGTGAACAAAAATTCAACCGACTTTTGTATCTTTTTTTCTGAGAGAAACTTTGTATCTTTGTATAAGATAATAAATAGCATATTAAATCATTAGATATTTCTAATTGAGAAGTTTCAGCTCAAAATTTCAGCAAATGGAAATCCTACCTTGGGTTGGAGAATTTCAGATTTCTCTACATACTTTGTTTTCTGAATTCTATGCTTACGATTGGAAATCAACTCTTTGGTTATCGTTGGCATGGATCAGGTCTACCTACCTCAGAATTTGGCTGTAATTCCTCTGATTGAGTAATGAAAATGCCTTTCTCGTCCCATGTCGGCTCGGGCTTGGAACTATTTCTATCATTTTTTCAAAAAAAATCACAATTATCATGGCAACAATATATATAGATATTCTTTCTAATTTTAAGTAGGATTGTGCTAACATCCGGACGATCGCACTGTAGCGAGAGATCCGTACGATTCATCTACCATCGCTCGGGTTGCTGTTGCACAAAAAACAAACACATACGGTCTAATCTTTTCTCTAATAGCTGCATGCATGCATATAGGACAAAATTGCTGATGTCATCGAAGATTCCATCAAATTTAATATTTTAAAATGTTTTGTAGGTCAAACCGTCGCTATTATTGGAAAATTGTTTTCACATAAAAGATTCAAAGCGATTTATACCTTTGAAATTAGATCCCATGTTGGTATGTTTCACGACTTTTTTAGTTCAAAAGTTAGCACACCTAGGCTAAATAAGTTCACATATGTGGTACCTCAGTTACCATCCTGTTTACATAGAAATCACCTGGACATAAAAATGGCTCCTCCAACATTCTCTCCACATGCAAATGCACTAGAGCATAGGGAAGCAGATGTCATTGTAGATCCTCGTTATTTCAAAACTGTAAAATATTTTATAGCTCAAACTGTCTTTTTTAGTGAAAAATTGTTTTCACATAAAAAATCGTCGCAACGAGAACTTTCAAACTAGATCTCGTGTTGCCCTGTTTTGATCACTTTTTTGTCAAAAAGTTATCGTAAAGTTATCAGTTGTGTTATATGCAAGGTTTTGGATTCCGAATGGATACATTTTTGGGAGGGGGGCGAGATTCTCGGTTACCGAGAAATTCCGAACATATTTCGGACGAAATTTGTAATCAAATTTTGAATTCAAACTTTTTGAAATTAGATATAAGATGAATATTAACTCTATTTATCACATATAAGCCAGTAGCCCAGTGGAACGTCGTCTGCATGCTTGCCATGTGACCAGGTCTCGAGTTCACATCCCGTCGTGCATTCATTTTTAAATCATGTTTTTACGTATTCTGAAAAATAAAGCAAAAAAAGTGCAAAACTAGAGTTCAAACCTGATACCCACCGAAGCTTTAGGTAGGCGCCTACCACCAGGGCAAGCCACGAACCTTGCTATGACTGAGATGCCACTCTATTTATCTTCACTTTGGGAGTTTAAATTCAAAATTGCCAAAAGTTTTGAGTTTTTTTGCTCGTCATGCGTGTTTCTGGTGTGGCAGCGAGAAACGTCATTAGTAGAAAATAGGGTATACGTTCGGGCCTGGTTAGCCCATTAGTCCCGGTTCTGTCGCGAACCGAGACCCATGGGCCCATTGGTTCCGGTTCGTGAGGCCAGGGGGCCTGCCGGGCCTCGTGGGGCCATTGGTCCCGGTTCGTCTGGCCCCTTTGGTCCCAGTTGGTGGCCCGAACCGGGACCAATGATCCTCGCTCCTGGCCCACCACCATTGGTCCCGGTTGGTGGCCTAAGCCGGGACCAAACGGAGGTCTCTAGGACCGGGTCAAGCCACAAACCGGGACCAATGAACCAGCCAGGGGAGAGGGCTTTTGTGTGTAAAAAATAAAAAAAAGAATTTTCATAAAATAAATTAAAAAAGCAAAAAAGAAAAGAAAATAAATAAGTAGAAACAAAAATAAATAAATAAGTACAAACAGAAAAAACTTTAATAAATAAGTAGAAATAAAATAAACATTAATAAAGTAAAATAAATGAACTATAATAAAATAAATATAAATAGCAACATTAAGTAGAAACAAAAAATAAAGAAAAAAAGAAAGAATTTTCAAAAAATAAATAAAAGAAGCAAAAAAGAAAAGAAAATAAATAAGTAGAAACAAAATAAACTTTAATAAATAAGTGAAAACAAAATAAACTTTTATAAAACCTCTAGTATTATTGAAACTAAAATTATATAAAATTTGTGCAACTAAAATTATCAAAGTATTTTCTGTTCAAAACATTAAAAGAAAAAAGAATTTTCATAAAGAAATTTTTGTTAGAAACTTTAATAGCAAAAAGAATTAGCATAAAGAATTTTATATTAGTAACTAAAATAACAAAATATGTTTTTGAATATAATGATAAAACACAGTAATATTAAATAGCAGAAAAGAATCACTCAAAAATCTATTTTTATAGTAAAGCTATTCAAAAACTAGTGATTCACACAAATTTCAAAAATTCAAATTTAAACTATTCAAATTAGAAAACAAATGTCAATAACAGAAAGTTTATAATTTTTATTACGTAAAAGCAAAAAGAATCACTAAAAAACTAGTAAGTATTTTGATGTAACTAGAAACAAAATAAAATAAACAAAGCAAAAATAAAACAAAAAAAGTGCCACCTAAAGGGCCAACATTGCCTGAATACGACTAGAAACCCAACATTGGGCTAGGATTCAGGCCCGCAGTAGGCCCAGTAGGCCCACAGGCACATAGTGACAGATTAGGCCCGAAAGCCTGCGGTTGAGAGGAGGTCGAGAGGGTTGGCACAGCAGCGCTTATAAAACACTCTCGAGCTCTCTTAACTAGCGAGGTGGGACTAAACTTTGGCCGCGACGCGGGCAGCACAGGGCCTTTGGTCCCGGTTGGTGCCACGAACCGGTACCAATGCCCACCTTTAGTGTCGGTTGGTGCACCAACCGGAACCAAAGGTCTCTGCTTCACGCCCTTTGGGTTGTTGAAAAGAGACCTTTGGTCCCGGTTGATGGCAACAACCGGGACTAAAGGGTGGCATTGGTCCCGGTTTGTGCCACGAACCGGGACCAAAGCTCTGGCTATATATACAACACTTGTCAAAAACTTCATTCAGTTCCTCATTCTCCCCGCCACCGACGCCGCCTCTTGACGCCTGCTCCTCGTCACTGCCGCCATGCCGCCGCCGCCGCCCGCCGCCTCGCCACCACCGTCACCTCCTCATGCTGCCCTGCGTCGCCTCGAGCCCGCCGTCCCGGCAAGATCACAGGCCGCCTCGAGCCCGCCTTCCTCGTCGCCGGACTCCAGCCATTGCTGCCCCCCTCGAAGTGAGCCCCCCCTTCCCATGGTCCCGAGCCCGCTCTTGCGCCCGAGCGCCCCTTGCTCTGCCCCTGCTCCATGGTCGCCGGCCCCGACGCATAGAAGAGCAGAAGGAGAGGAGAAGGAGAGGAGATGCAAAATTTCAAAAATTTTGTAGTGGTTTAGAATAGGTTTTCAGAAAGTAATTTGAATCTGATTCAAATTTCATTTGAATGAAATTTGAAAAATTTGAACTATGGATCAGAAGGTTTTTGGTGAAATGGAGTGTGGGTACTGTCATGAAGTTGGAGTAATTTTTCTGGTTGTAAAACAGTTAGGAAAATTTAGAATATGCTAAATATGTCAAAAATGTTTTTTTTGTTCGTAGAAAGTTTTTTGTTCATATATAGAAAGTCTTTATATATGACTATGGATATATGAGCAATGATGATCCATGGATGTATGCATTGATATATATGAGAAATGATGTTCATAGAATATTTACCAAGTATATATGTATTTTTGTTCATATATGTATTTTTTTCATAGCATTTTTTTTCCATTTATATATGTATGTGGCTATAGATGGATATATATGAGAAATGATGATCCATGGATGTATGCATTGATATATATGAGAAATGATGTTCATAGAATATTTACTAAGTATATATGTATTTTTGTTCATATATGTATTTTTTTCATAGCATTTTTTTCCATTTATATATGTATGTGGCCATAGACGGATATATATGAGAAATGATGATCCATGGATGTATGCATTTTTTCCAATGATGATCCATAGATGGATGTATGTATGTATATAGATGTATGTATGTGGATACATGAGGGGGGGTCGATATACCCACTCTCCGGCATTTCCTTCTTCATATGTTGAGTTAGTTGATTTAGGTTAGTGCATTTTAGGTTAGTTGATTTATAGTGCATTTTAGAGTAGTTGTTGTTAGTGCATTTTAGGTTAGTAAATTTTAGGTTAGTCTATTTCTTCTTCTTCGAGTGTCGATCAACCCCCTCTCGCTCAACCAACTCTCCGAGGATCGTTGTTGTAATATTTTCTGTTGTAATTTTGTTTGATGAATGTTTTCTGTTAAAACTCGTATTAAGTTTGTTTGATGAATGTTTCATGGGAGAGAGGGAGTAAAAACTCATCAGACATGAGGGGGGAGGAGTCCCGCTCCGGTTCCTAACTCTCTCAGAAATTCAACATATATTCAACATGAGGGGGGGGGGGTCGATACCCCCTCCCCGATAACTTCGACGTGAGGGGGGGTCGATATACCCTCCCCAATAACATTTTTTCCATATATGTATGTTGTCGTTGTCGATATACCCCCTTCTTTACCAAGTTAAAAGAGTGTTGTCGTCGAGGCCACCCTGAACCCTTTAAGCGTTGCCGAGGCCACCCCAGACCCTAGAGAAACGTCGAGGCCATTAATTAATATAATTCCTTATTGTGAATAGCTATAGCTAGGTCTATGTTTGCCACTAATATATCCATCTGTCATGTTTGTGTAATAATTGCCATGTTGTAATATTTGCAGAAAGTATGGAGCACGACCGAGACGAGGAAGCAGAATGGGTGTTGGGGACATAATCGCAGCCGGAGCTGATGTCATATCGTATCTCAACAAAAGCGATGGTCTGGAAGGAGAGGGTGAAGAAGCAGGCTACGGTCCTCGAACAAAGGAGGAGACCATGACCGGTGACCGAATGTCGGTGCAAGAAGGAGGCCGTGATGAAGGCTCCGATGACCGAACAGAGTCCGGCTAGGTATATATATTAATTAAGCATGTGCTGATTATAGCTAATTGATGCATTCATTGTTTTGGTATCTACACATATTAACTCTCGTCTTTCTTCTTATTTCTAGCCATCCGGATTGAGCACAACTTCGGTAAACAGACAAAACCCGAAGAAAAAGTTACGATCAGATGAAAGGTTCACGATCACAGCAATCGCGCGCGATGGCCAACCGATTGAACCCCTCCGGACCAAGGAGGCATTTCATTCTCAGTGCGGGGTTCTTGTTAGGGACATGATCCCGATCACCATAGAGCTATGGAATCAGCCTAAGGATGAAGAGCTTCAAGTTTCTTTTGTCGAAGATAGACAAAAGGCTGATCTTCGGAAAGCGCTGAAGGTAAATTTCACCCTACCCAAAGAGGACGATCCGGAGAATCCAGTTATAGAGCCATTGATTAAGTCCTTTGCTCTTAAGAAGATGCCAGATCTATTCAGGAAGTGGAAGAATGACCTGAAAGCAAAGTTTGTCGACAAAGAAAAGACTCCAGAATTCATCGGCCGGGACGAGAAGCTCAGAGATCAATGGGACACATTTGTGTCCAACAAGACATCGGAGAGGAGTAACAAGATGTCAGCCATAAACTGAAGGAAATATGCCCTAGAGGCAATAATAAAGTTATTATTTATTTCCTTATTTCATGATAAATGTTTATCATTCATGCTAGAATTGTATTAACCGGAAACATGATACATGTGTGAATGAATAAACAAACAACATGTCACTAGTATGCCTCTACAAGACTAGCTTGTTAATCAAAGATGGTTATGTTTCCGACCATGAACAAGGAGTTGTTATTTGATTAACGAGGTCACATCATTAGTAGAATGATCTGATTGACATGACCCATTCCATTAGCTTAGCACACGATCGCTTAGTATGTTGCTACCGCTTTTATCCATGACATATACATGTTCCTGTAACTATGAGATTATGCAACTCCGTGCTACGGAGGAACACTTTGGTGCTACCAAACGTCCACAACGTGAATCGGGTGATTATAAAGGAGTACTACAGGTGTCTCCAAAGGCAGATGTTGGGTTGGCGATTTCGAGATTAGGTTTTGTCACTCCGATTGTCGGAGAGGTATCTCTGGGCCCTCTCGGTAATACACATCACTCAAGCCTTGCAAGCACTACAACTAATGAGTTAGTTGTGAGATGATGTATTACGGAACGAGTAAAGAGACTTGCCGCAACGAGATTGAACTAGGTATTGGATACCGACGATCGAATCTCGGGCAAGTAACATACCGATGACAAAGGGAACAACGTATGTTGTTATGCGGTCCGACCGACAAAGATCTTCGTAGAATATGTAGGAACCAATATGGGCATCCAGGTCCCGCTATTTGTTATTGACCGAGAATAGTTCTAGGTCATGTCTACATTGTTCTCGAACCGTAGGGTCCGCACGCTTAAGGTTTCGATGATGCTTATTATGAGTTTATGTATTTTGATGTACCAAGAAGTTCGAGTCCCGGATGTGATCACGGACATGACGAGGAGTCTCAAATGGTCGAGACATAAAGATTGATATATTGACGGCTATATTCGGACACCGGAAAGGTTCCGGAGTTTCCGGAGAAAACCGGAGTGCCGGAGGTTACCGAACCCCCGAGGGAATATGGGCCTTAGTGGGCCAAGAGGGAGAGAGGGGCCGCACCAGAGGTGGCGCGCCCCAGGGAGTCCGAATAGGACAAGGAGGGGCGCCCCCTTCCCTCTCCTCTCCTCTCTTCCTTCCCCTTCTCCTTCCTAGTTGGACTAGGAAAGGGAGTCCTACTCAACCAGGAGGAGGACTCCCCCCTCCTTGGCGCACCTATAGGGGCGGCCGCCTCCCCTCCCTCCTTTATATACGGGGCAGGGGGCACCTTAGAACACACAAGTATTGATCTACGGATCGTTCCTTAGCCGTGTCGGTGCCCCCTCCACCATATTCCACCTCGGTCATACCGTCGCGAAGCTTAGGCGAAGCCTGCGCCGTGAAACATCAAGATCGTCACCACGCCGTCGTCTTGACGGAACTCTCCCTCGACACTCGGCTGGATCGGAGTACGAGGGACGCCATCGAGCTGTCGTGTGTCAAGAACTCGGGGCGCCAAGTAACGGCGCCGGATCGGTCGGATCGCGAGGAGAACGTCGACTACTTCCTCTACGCCAGATCGCTTCGCTTGGGTCTACGAGGGCGTAGACAACACTCTCCTCTCGTTGCTATGCATCACCATGATCTTGCGTGTGCGTAGGAAATTTTTGAAATTACTACGCTTCCCAACAAAGGCATCCGAGCCTAGGTTTTTATGGTTTGATGTTTTGCACGAGTAGAACACAAGTGAGTTGTGGGCGATACAAGTCATACTACCTACCAGCATGTCATACTTTTTTTTCAGCGGTATTGTGAGATGAAGCGGCCCAAACCGACATTACGCGTACGCTTACGCGAGACTGGTTTCACCGCTACGAGCACTCGTTGCTTAAAGGTGACTGGTGGGTGCCTGTCTCTCTCACTTTAGTTGAACCGAGTGTGGCTACGCCCGGTCCTTGAGAAGGTTAAAACGGAGTCTATTTGACGAAGTATCGTTGTGGTTTTGATGCGTAGGTGAGACTGGTTCTTGCTTAAGCCCGTAGCAGCCACGTAAAATTTGCAACAACAAAGTAGAGGACGCCTAACTTGTTTTTGCAGGGTATGTTGTGATGTGATATGGTCAAGACGTGATGCTATATTTTATTGTATGAGATGATCATGTTTTGTAACCGGTTATCGGCAATCGGCAGAGCCATATGGTTGTCGCTTTAGTGTATGCAATGCAATCGCTTCTGTAATGCTTTACTTTATCACTAAGCGGTAGAGATAGTCGAGAAGCATAAGATTGGCGAGACGACAACGATGCTACGATGGAGATCAAGGTGTCGCGCCGGTGACGATGGTGATCATGGTGGTGCTGCGGAGATGAAGATCACGAAGCACAAGATGATGATGACCATATCATATCACTTATATTGATTTGCATGTGATGTTTATCCTTTATGCATCTTATCTTGCTTTGATTGACGGTAGCATTATAAGATGATCTCTCACTAAATTATCAAGAAGTGTTCTCCCGAGTATGCACCGCTGCCAAAGTTCGTCGTGCCTGCACACCACGTGATGATCGGTGTGATAAGCTCTCGTCCATCTACAACGGTGCAAGCCAGTTTTGCACACGCAGAATACTCGGGTTATACTTGACGAGCCTAGCATATACAGATATGGCCTCGGAACACGGAGACCGAAAGGTCGAGCGTGAATCATATAGTAGATATGATCAACATAAGATGTTCACCATTGAAAACTACTCCATTTCACGTGATGATCGGTTATGGTTTAGTTGATTTGGATCACGTGATCACTTAGATGACTAGAGGATGTTTTTCTAAGTGGGAGTTCTTAAGTAATATGATTAATTGAACTTAAATTTATCATGAACTTAGTACCGATAGTATCTTGCTTGTTTATGTTTGATTGTAGATAGATGGCTCGTCTTTGTTGTTCCGTTGAATTTTAATGCGTTCCTTGAGAAAGCAAAGTTGAAAGATGATGGTAGCAATTACACGGATCGGGTCCGTAACTCGAGGATTATCCTCATTGCTGCACGTAAGAGTTACGCCCCGGATGCACCGCTAGGTGACAGAACTTCTTCTTTGGAGCAACACCAGATGTTGTGAACGTCTGCGAGCAAAGCGATGACTACTCTATAGTTCAGTGTGCCATGCTTTACGGCTTAGAACCGGACTTCAACGACGTTTTGAACGTCATGGAGCATATGAGATGTTCCAGGAGTTGAAGTTGATATTCCAACAGAATGCCCGGATTGAGAGATATGAAGTCTCCAATAAGTTCTATAGCTGCAAGATGGAGGAGAATAGTTCTGTTAGCACATACTCAGAATGTCTGGGTATTACAATCACTTGACACAATTGGGAGTTAATCTTCCAGATGATTGTGCCATTGACAGAATTCTTCAATCACTGCCACCAAGCTACAAAGGCTTCGTGATGAACTATAATATGCAAGGGTTAGTAAAGACTATACCTGAGCTCTTCGCAATGCTAAAGGCTGCGGAGGTAGAAATCAAGAAGGAGCATCAAGTGTTGATGGTCAATAAGACCACTAGTTTCAAGAAGAAAGGCAAAGGGAAGAAGAAGGAACTTCAAGAAGAACAGCAAGCAAGTTGCTGCTCAGAGAAGAAACTCAAGTCCGGACCTAAGCCTGAAACTGAGTGCTTCTACCGCAAGCGATCGTCATCGGAAGCGGAACTGCCCCAAGTATTTGGCGGATAAGAAGGATGGCAAGGTGAACAAAGGTATATGTGATATACATGTTATTGATGTGTACCTTACTAGAGCTCGCAGAGCACTGGTATTTGATACTGGTTCTGCTGCTAATATTTGCAACTCAAACAGGGACTACGGATTGCTTAACACCGCAAAGGACGAGGTGACGATGCGCGTGGGAAATGGTTCCAAAGTCGATGTGATCGTGGTCGGCACGCTACCTCTACATCTACCTTCGGGATTAGTTTTAGACCTAAATAATTGTTATTTGGTGCCTGCGTTGAGCATGAACATTATATCTGGATCTTGTTTGATGCGAGACGGTTATTCATTTAAATTAGAGAATAATGGTTGTTCTATTTATATGAGTAATATCTTTTATGGTCATGCACCCTTGAGGAGTGGTCTATTTTTGATGAATCTCGATAGTAGTGATACACATATTCATAATGTTGAAACCAAAAGATGCAGAGTTGATAATGATAGTGCAACTTATTTGTGGCACTGCCGTTTAGGTCATATCGGTGTAAAGCGCATGAAGAAACTCCATACTGATGGACTTTTGGAGTCACTTGATTATGAATCACTTGGCACTTATGAACCGTGCCTTATGGGCAAGATGACTAGAACCCCGTTCTCCGGTACTATGGAGAGAGCAACAGATTTGTTGGAAATCATACATACAGATGTATGTGGTCCGATGAATGTTGAGGCTCGTGGCGGATATCGTTATTTTCTCACCTTCACAGATGACTTAAGCGATATGGGTATATCTACTTAATGAAACATAAGTCTGAAACATTTGAAAAGTTCAAAGAATTTCAGAGTGAAGTTGAAAATCATCGTAACAAGAAAATTAAATTTCTACGATCCGATCGTGGAGGTGAATATTTGAGTTACGAGTTTGGTCTACATTTGAAACAATGCGAATAGTTTCGCAACTCACGCCACCCGAACACCACAGCGTAATGGTGTGTCCGAACGTCAGAATCGTACTTTACTAGATATGGTGCGATCTATGATGTCTCTTACAGATTTACCGCTATCGCTTTTGGGGTTATGCTCTAGAGACGGCCGCATTCACACTGAATAGAACACCGTCGAAATCCGTTGAGACGACACCTTATGAACTGTGGTTTGGCAAGAAACCAAAGTTGTCGTTTCTTAAAGTTTGGGGATGCGATGCTTATGTGAAAAAGCTTCAACCTGATAAGCTCGAACCCAAATCGAGAAATGTGTCTTCATAGGATACCCAAAGGAGACAGTTGGGTACACCTTCTATCACAGATCCGAAGGCAAGACATTCGTTGCTAAGAATGGATCCTTTCTAGAGAAGGAGTTTCTCTCGAAAGAAGTGAGTGGGAGGAAAGTGGAACTTGATGAGGTAATAGTACCTTCTCCCTTACTTGAAAGTAGTTCGTCGCAGAAACCGGTTTCTGAGACATCTACACCAAGTAGTGAGGAAGTTGATGATGTTGATCATGAAACTTCAGATCAAGTTACTGCAGAACCTTGTAGATCAACCAGAGTAAGATCCGCACCAGAGTGGTACGGTAATCCTGTTCTGGAAGTCATGCTACTAGATCATGATGAACCTACGAACTATGAAGAAGCGATGGTGAGCCCAGATTCCGCAAAATGGCTTGAGGCCATGAAATCTGAAATGGGATCCATGTATGAAAACAAAGTATGGACTTTGGTTGACTTGCCCGAGGGTAGGCAAGCAATAGAAAACAAGTGGATCTTCAAGAAGAAGACCGACGCGACGGTAATGTTATCGTTTATAAAGCTCGACTTGTCGCAAAAGGTTTTCGCAAGTTCAAGGGATTGACTACGATGAGACCTTCTCACCAGTGGCGATGCTTAAGTCCGTCTCAATCATGTTAGCAATTGCCGCATTTTATGATTATGAAATTTGGCAAATGGATGTAAAGACTGCATTCTGAATGGATTTACGGAAGAAGAGTTGTATATGATGCAACCGAAGGTTTTGTCGATCCAAAGGGAGCTAACAAAGTGTGCAAGCTCCAGCGATCCATATATGGACTGGTGCAAGCATCTCGGAGTTGGAATAAACGCTTTGATAGTGTGATCAAAGCATTTGGGTTTGTACAGACTTTTGGAGAAGCTTTGTATTTACAAGAAAGTGAGTGGGAGCTCAGAGCATTTCGATATTATATGTAGATGACATATTGCTGATCGGAAATGATATAGAATTCTGGATAGCATAAAGGGATACTTGAATAAGAGTTTTTCAATGAAAGACCTCGGTGAAGCTGCTTACATATTGGGCATTAAGATCTATAGAGATAGATCAAGACGCTTAATTGACTTTCACAAAGCACATACCTTGACAAAATTTTGAAGAAGTTCAAAATGGATCAAGCAAAGAAAGGGTTCTTGCCTGTGTTACAAGGTGTGAAGTTGAGTAAGACTCAATGCCCGACCACCGCAGAAGATAGAGAGAAAATGAAAGATGTTCCTATGCTTCAGCCATAGGCTCTATCATGTATGCAATGCTGTGTACCGGACTGATGTGTGCCTTGCTATAAGCTTAGCAGGAGGTACCAAAGTAATCCAGAGTGGATCATCGACAGCGGTCAAGAACATCCTGAAGTACCGAAAAGGACTAAGGATATGTTTCTCATATATGGAGGTGACAAAGAGCTCATCGTGGCGGTTACGTTGATGCAAGCTTTGACACCGATCCGACGATTCTAAATCGCAGACCGGATACGTATTTACACTAAACGGAGGAGCTGTCAGTTGGTGCAGTTCTAAACAAAGCGTCGTAGCGGGATCTACATGTGAAGCGGAGTACATAGCAGCTTCGGAAGCAGCTAATGAAGGAGTCTCGATGAAGGAGTTCATATCCGATCTAGGTGTCATACCTAGTGCATCGGGTCCAATGAAAATCTTCTGTGACAATCTCGAGCAATTGCCTTAGCGAAGAATCCAGATTTCACAAGAGGACCAAGCACATCAAGAGACGCTTCAATTCCATCCGGACTTAGTCCGTGGGAGACATAGAGATTTGCAAGATACATACGGATCTGAATGTTGCGCACCGTTGACTAAGCCTCTTCCACGAGCAAAACATGATCAGCACCAAGACTCCATGGGTGTTAGAATCATTACTATGTAATCTAGATTATTGACTCTAGTGCAAGTGGGAGATCTGAAGGAAATATGCCCTAGAGGCAATAATAAAGTTATTATTTATTTCCTTATTTCATGATAAATGTTTATCATTCATGCTAGAATTGTATTAACCGGAAACATGATACATGTGTGAATGAATAAACAAACAACATGTCACTAGTATGCCTCTACAAGACTAGCTTGTTAATCAAAGATGGTTATGTTTCCTGACCATGAACAAGGAGTTGTTATTTGATTAACGAGGTCACATCATTAGTAGAATGATCTGATTGACATGACCCATTCCATTAGCTTAGCACACGATCGTTTAGTATGTTGCTACTGCTTTTATCCATGACATATACATGTTCCTGTAACTATGAGATTATGCAACTCCGTTTACGGAGGAACACTTTGGTGCTACCAAACGTCACAACGTGGCGTCGGGTGATTATAAAGGAGTACTACAGTGTCTCCAAAGGCGATGTTGGGTTGGCGTATTTGAGATTAGGTTTTGTCACTCCGATTGTCGGAGAGGTATCTCTGGGCCCTCTCGGTAATACAACTCATCAAGCCTTGCAAGCACTACAACTAATGAGTTAGTTGTGAGATGATGTATTACGGAACGAGTAAAGAGACTTGCCGCAACGAGATTGAACTAGGTATTGGATACCGACGATCGAATCTCGGGCAAGTAACATACCGATGACAAAGGGAACAACGTATGTTGTTATGCGGTCTGACCGACAAAGATCTTCGTAGAATATGTAGGAACCAATATGGGCATCCAGGTCCCGCTATTGGTTATTGACCGAGAATAGTTCTAGGTCATGTCTACATTGTTCTCGAACCGTAGGGTCCGCACGCTTAAGGTTTCGATGGCGGCTTATTATGAGTTTATGTATTTTGATGTACCGAAGAAGTTCGGAGTCCCGGATGTGATCACGGACATGACGAGGAGTCTCGAAATGGTCGAGACATAAAGATTGATATATTGGACGGCTATATTCGGACACCGGAAAGGTTCCGGAGTTTCGGAGAAAACGGAGTGCCGGAGGGGTTACGGAACCCCGGGGAATATGGGCCTTAGTGGGCCAAGAGGGAGAGAGAGGGCCGCACCAGGAGGTGGCGCGCCCCTGGGAGTCCGAATAGGACAAGGAGGGGGTGCGGCCCCCTTCCCTCTCCCTCCCTCTCTTTCCTTCCCCTTCTCCTTCCTAGTTGGACTAGGAAAGGGAGTCCTACTCAACTAGGAGGAGGACTCCCCCTCCTGGCGCACCTATAGGGGCCGGCCGGCCTCCCCTCCCTCCTTTATATACGGGGCAGGGGGCACCCTAGAACACACAAGTATTGATCTACGGATCGTTCCTTAGCCGTGTGCGGTGCCCCTCCACCATATTCCACCTCGGTCATACCGTCGCGAAGCTTAGGCGAAGCCTCGCCGTGAAACATCAAGATCGCCACCACGCCGTCGTGCTGATGGAACTCTCCTCGACACTCGGCTGGATCGAGTACGAGGGCGCCATCGAGCTGTCGTGTGTCAAGAACTCGGGCGCCGGAGTAACGGCGCCGGATCGGTCGGATCGCGAGGAGAACGTCGACTACTTCCTCTACGCCAGATCGCTTCGCTTGGGTCTCGAGGGTACGTAGACAACACTCTCCCCTCTCGTTGCTATGCATCACCATGATCTTGCGTGTGCGTAGGAAAATTTTTGAAATTACTATGTTTCCCAACATAAACAAGATAAATGCTGCGAAGAAGGAGCATCACCATCGCACGGGGTCAGGTGGCTACCTCAAAGCCCGACCGTTGTGGGCCAAGGCTGAGAACGACCTGCTTGATAAAGGGGTCGAACCGGAGACATTGAACTGGACAGACCGTTGCCGGACTTGGTTCTTCGGGGTTGGCGGAACCTTGGACCCTGTAATAGGGAAGTGCGTTTGGATGAGCGAGCAACTGCGAATACCCCTCACGAAGCTTCAGCACTATATTAACGCAGTGCAAGAAGGGACGTTCGTTCCAGACAAAGAGAAGGACGAGCTCACAATTTCCCTCGGGAATCCTGAGCACCCTGGACGGACACGAGGCACGCCAGGCTCCGTTCCGTGGAAGGCTGGGTTTCCGGACGTACGCGGTTACAAATGCCAAGAGAGGAGGAGGAAGGTGGAGCAGAGCGAACTGCAGGAGCTGCACTCAAGGATACAAAAGCTAGAGGAACGAGATGCAGTTCAAAGCAAGCGACCTGCCAAAACTACCCCCGAAAGCTACCCCGCCATCTCAGCGGAGAAGCAGTGTAGCTTCCACTGAGCAGCTTCAGCTGGAGCCTGTCTTCACGGCTCCTGCTAGCTACCCCGTGGATGCTATCACGGAGTCACAACTTTGGCACCTTATGACGCAATGGTAGAAGTACAAAGTCAAGGCGGCTGTCGGCTCTGTTCGACCTCCTAAACCCGGCGCAAATTTTCATTGCCGTCCAATTCCAGATGGATATGCTAGGGTGACGGTGGAAGAAATAACGGAGGGATTTGAGGAGTTCGTGCTTGACCACCCTACCGATAAAGGGGAGACTCGGCTAAATTCTGCTTTGAAGACTCCATGCCTATGGAGGAAGGATTTCATCAACCTTCCGAACTAAACGCCCCCACCTCCTCCTCCTCCTCCTCCTCCTCCGGCGAGTCAAGGCACTCTGCCTCCTCCTGCGTCTGCTCCTCCGGAGAGTGATAAGGGCACTCCGCCTCCTTCTCCGGCGCATGGCGGCACTCCATATCCTCCTTCGCCTGCTCCTCTGGTGAGTGATCAAGGCACTCCGCCTCCTTCTCCGGTGCGTGGCGGCACTCTGCCTCCTTCTCCGCATGCGCCGCTCGGCCTGCTCCGGCGTCTAGCAGTACAGGTGGGAGGCAATACAGATCCGGTCCATCTCTCAAGACTCCAGAGAAGTTACCATACTAGATGACCGTGAAGGAAAATGAGGAGATCTGTCAAGCCCAAGTGAGGGACTACTTCGCAACGCAAAGAGCTAAGAGACATCCACCTCCGGAGGATAAGATAGATTCGGTGAAAGCGAAGCGCACTTTGGATGCCCTGCAGCGACCACCACCATCTCCGTCGCAAACCAACTATGAGCGCATTACTGAAAAGACATATAAGGAAGCGAAGCGGTCGGGAAGTACTTGCAGTGACAAAAGGTTACAAGAACGAAGAACTGGGAAAAAATTCCCCAGCTCGGCGAACAAGCGAACCAATCATGCCCCCCACTCAAGGTGTCTAGCGATATCGTCACTAATCATCCGGGGGTCTTCCCGGTACCAATCCTGGAGATTACGACGATGCACATTTTGATATAATGGAGCCGGACGAATTCAAATACGAGTACGGGAAGCCTCTCGTCAAAGATGGAACTACTCTAACACGATGATGCGAAGATTCCATTATTGGTACATGGAAACCTGCAGAAAGGCACAGTCAGCTGGGAATAAAATCAATACTTTGACGATGATAGTTAAAGAGGATCAACACGACCTCGTTGGAATTGAGGAGTTGCCTGTTCCATTTGAGGAGTTCTTCCAGTTTTTCAATCTAAAGGCCCTCGATAAATTAACGATCACTTGCTACTGTCTGTAAGTACTACTTCTGTCATTATGTCCCTATATATAGCTCATCTCTTTCATTGCATGTATATATAATTATCCTCACTATATTATGCAGATTGAAGATCATCGAATGCAGAATAGCTGAAATGTATGATATTGGGTTCATTAAAACAAATCTCATAGATGAATTTACAGTTAAATTTCATGCCGAAGAAACCGAGCAGAACTTGCTACGATCATTGGTCATAAATCAAAACAAAGATACAATACTCTTTCCTTACAACTTCAAGTGTGTGTTACTGTCTTGTGCATATTCGATTTCCCTTAATTATTACTCGAGGTTATAGTAATTAATGTAACTGATGAGTTATATGCATGCGTGCGCAATTTCCACTATATTCTCCTAGAGATTAAGCATGAGCAGGGACTAGTAAGCTTCTTAGACTCGAGACGAAAATGTCGTAAGGAATATGCGGACATGTCTAAAATGCTCGAGAAGTAAGTTGAATTGATCATTATCGCACCATATAGGCAACTTTGTTCATTTCATGATATCAAGTAATAGTTTTCTTTGTCTTGCAGTGCTTGGAAAGTATTCACCGCACAAGTTTCGGGACTGCCGCGGGATCTGCGATGGAAATTCCTGAAAGTAAGTACTACTAGCTAGCTAGTTCCGCGCATCTCCCGTTGATTCTAGCTACTTTCATCAATGCTATTTATAATGCATCATTATCAGTTTGATTAACCTCTATTTCTCGTAAAGTGCTTGTGGCGGGAACCCGGGAATAATTATTATGGATACTACGTCTGCGAGTTCATCTACAACACGGCCAAGAATAGGCGGGGCTACTCTAAAAGACAATATGAAGTGCGTAAGCAAAAATATTCACAAGTTTATTTTATTACCATCATTTCTGTTGAGTTTGTTTCATATATATGTATTGACCCCCTTATTCAAATTAGATGTGGGAGATGCAGAATGAACTCCTACCACAAGATCGCATGCGAGCAATTCAAGGGGAATTGGCTGGATTCTTTCTTGATCACGTCATCAATAAAGCCGGAGAATACCACCCTGCATGTGGAAGTTGAGTTCATATGTTAGGGTATTGTAAGAGATCTTACACATTTTATATATATATATATATATGTAGCCATTACCGTCGGTAAGATATACGAAAATTGTTGTTCGACCAATCTCTCGGAGAGAAGGAGAGGTCGATCACTTCTCTCTGTATATGTTCATGACGATTTTCTATACGAGTCCTCTCTATACGTAGCGTCGACCAAGCACGAAGATAAGAGAGGACACTTCTCTCTATTAGCTAGCTAACACAATATATGAAACCCGTAAATTAACCCTACAAAACCCCCCCCCCTCCCATTTTAGAAAAAAAACAAAAAATCCAGCCCCTGGAATGCTGACACGTGGAAGCCTTTTGGTCCCGGTTGGTGGCACCAACAGGGACAAAAGGCCCCCTTTCCCGGGCAAGCGGCAGCGGCCACGTGGAGCCCCATCTGTCCCGGTTCCTGGGCGAATCAGGACTAAAGGAACAGGGCTTTAGTGATGACCCTTTAGTCCCGATTCGTGAACCGGGACAAATGGCCCTCACCAACCGGGACGAATGAGGGTTTTTCTACAAGTGCGCGGATACCGGGCAGTATCCGAATTTCTTGGGCAGGTACCCAAAACCATGGTTATACGTATATTAACATGTTATTTATACAGAAGTGACAAGAGTTGTGTTTTCAACGACTTCTTTCCCCTGGGCCAATGTTACCGCGGTATTTGTACCTAAGTTATCATCTCGTGGTGCATATATTACCGTGCTATTTTGCATAAAAGTAACCAGCATATATTTCAACAATTTTTTATTGGATCTAAATTTACCGGGGTGTTTGTACCTAAATTATGAGGTTTGCGATGTGTGATTTACCATGCTATTCACACAAAGATTACTGTGGGAGGAGGGTATATTTCACTAACAGCCCTCCCCCACAATCGTCACCAAAGGTTACCGGGACTGTTGTACATAAGTTATCACATCTGCGATGTGTAAGTTACCATGATATTCACGCAAAAGTTACTGGTGGGTATATTTCATCACCCCCCGCTCCCGGTCACCAAAGTTACCAGGACCGGGGTACATAAGTTATCAGGTCTGCGACGTGTGAGTTCCGTGTTATTAACATAAAATTTAGTATGGGTATATTTCATCACTCCCAGTTGCCAAGTTACCAAGCCAGATGTACATAAGTTATCAGTTCTACGATTTGTGAGTTACCATGTTATTCACACAAATGTTAACGAGTGGATGTTTCATCGACTCTCCCCTCACCCACCATAGCACGAAAATTAATAGGGCGTCATCAACTTGAGACTCATGAAACTAGATATCATGATGATTGTAGGTGAATTATTGAAGAAATCCAAAGAAAAAGAACAAGAATTTTTTTTCATTTCTTTTCTCATACAGTAATAAAAAGGTTCAAATACCTTGTTATCTTTTGGACAACGCTAACGCCCACACGTGTGGTGGGAGCCAAACCCACCCACACGCCCTATAACGTACAGACTACGCCATGTCACCGTATGAATGCATGTGAAAATCTTTTTGGATTTTCAGTTTTTAAAATATTTTATCTCTTAAATGAAAAATCTAATTGAAGATCCGTTTTCACCATTAAATCCCTCGCGACGAGATCTTCAAAACTAGATCTTATATCAATATATTTCAACAAAAAAATTGGTTAAAAGTTGCCATGTCTATTGCACATGAATTACCATGATGTTTACACTAAAGTTGCCATGTTATGTTTCAGCTATTTTCTTCTATATTAAAAAGTAAATTTTGACATATTATAAAATGGAGAATTAAGAAACTAGACTTGCCATGCACCATAAACTAAAATTGCCATGATACGTGCACTTAAAATTGCCATGGTTCATGCAAAAAATATTTTCATGGTCAAAGTACTGAAATTGCCATCATCAAAAACTAAAATTGCCATTATATACAAACTAAAATTGCCACATGGCAACTTTAGTTTAAGCACCATGGCAACTACAGTGTAAACATCATGGCAACTTTTGGGCAAAAAAAATTCGTCGAAACATAGCAACATGGGGTCTAGTTTTGAAGATCTCGTCGAGACGGATTTAATGGTGAAAAAGGATTTTTAATTCGCTTTTTAATTAGGAGATAAAGCATTTTTAAGCCGAAAACCAAAAAGATTTCTACTGATGTCATCTGTTTATACGTGGCAAAATGAGTGGTGATGGAGGCGTGTGGGCGATGTGCAAACGTCCACACGTGTGGGCGTTAGTTTTCCGTATCTTTTTATAGACAACAACCCGTAGTTGTTGAAATGGCAAGGATGATGTACATAAACACAATAGGTTTTGGGTTCGAATCCTACACCCAGCACTTATATTTTTCACACCCATATTATTGAGAGTGAAAAAAAGTAGGGGACGGCTGGGCCTCGTGTGGAATCGCTCTACCCATATTTCTTGGAACGTACGTTAGAACGGCAGAAAAATAAAGGCTCGTCAATGAATTGCTGATTTCCTGGGATTGGATCGAACGACGACAGAAAAAGAAAAAACGCAACACGTGAGGGAAACGCGAGGAGCGACGCTGCGCGATTGGAACGAACGGTAACAGAATCGTTCGGATTTGTTACTAAAATCCTGCCGTATGGAAACTAGCTTTCTCGTTTTAAGTAATGGAATGGGGAAAGTTTTTTTCTTGCTTTTCAAAACAAAACTACTTACTTTCCCGCAAAATAAAGCTCAGACTAATGGATAATGTAGCAGCAACACATGCTACTAAACTAATTCTTCTGCAATATGTTAGTGCCAATTAACAGCAGCCACGGCATATGTTTACCAAACTAATTCCTCCGCACCAAACATAATTGAAGAACACATATAGGGAGATAAGAACATACAAGGCAAGGAACGTTGGTCGCCTCCCGCGTCGCCCCCGCTCGGGCGACTCGGTCGGAGACGAAACCTTAGCCGCCGGGGGCTCTCCTTCCTTCCCTCCCTCACTCCGCCACCGGCGAAGGATGAAGCCGGCCTATAGCCCAGGGGCCGACGGCGGTGGCGGGGGCTTCCCTCTCTCCTGCACCATGTGGATGTTGCGGAGCCCCGCGGCGTGAGGAGGCGCGACCGATCTGGCCTGCGTCCCTGCCTTGATCGGCGGCGGCGCGTCGGCCGGCTCTGCCTCGGGCGACGATGCCTGCGATGTTGGGGAACGCAGTAATTTCAAAATTTTCCTACGCACACGCAAGATCATGGTGATGATATAGCAACGAGGGGAGAGTGTTGTTGACGTACCCTCATAGACCGAAGCGGAAGCGTTGACACAACGTAGAGGAAGTAGTCGTACGTCTTCCCGGTTCAACCGATCCAAGCACCGTTACTCCGGCACCTCCGAGTTCTTGACACGCGTACAGCTCGATGACGCACCCTCGATCTTCAATCCAGTAGAGGCACCGAGGGGGAGTTCCGTCAGCACGACGGCGTGGTGACGATCTTGATGTTCTCCTATCGCAGGGCTTCGCCTAAGCACTGCTACAATATGACCGAGGTGTAATATCGTGGAGGGGGGCACCGCACACGGCTAAGGAACGATCAATGATCAACTTGTGTGTCCTAGGGTGCCCCCTACCCCGATATAAAGGAGGGAGGGAGGAGGTGGCTGCCCAAGGAGGGGGCACGCCATAGGAGGAGGAAACCTACTCCAAGTAGGTTTCCCCTTTTCCTAATCTTATTTGGAGGGAAGGAAGGAGTACTAGTAGTAGGAAGGAGTACTAGTAGTAGGAAAGGAAGAGGGGAAGGAGAAAGGAAAGGGGGCCAGCCCCCTCCCCAGTCGGATTGGGCTTGGGGCGCGCCTCCCTTCCTCCTACATGGGCCCAATAAGGCCCATATACTTCCCGGGGTTCCGTAACCTCCGAGCTCCAGATATTCCCAAACTCTTCCGGAACCTTTCCGGTGTCCAAATATATCCGTCCAATATATCAATCTTTATGTCTCAACCATTTCGAGACTCCTCGTCATGTCCGTGATCATATCCGGGACTCTGAACAAACTTCAGTACATCAAAATACATAAACGCATAATATAATTGTCATCGAAACCTTAAGCGTGCAGACCCTACGGTTCGAGAACGATGTAGACATGACTGAGACACATCTCTGGTCAATAACCAATAGCGGGACCTGGATGCCCATATTGGTTCCTACATATTCTACGAAGATCTTTATCGGTCAAACCGCACAACAACATACGTTGTTCCCTTTCTCATCGGTATGTTACTTGTCCGAGATTCGATCGTCGATATCCAATACCTAGTTCAATCTCGTTACCGACAAGTCTCTTTACTCGTTCTGTAATACTTCATCTCATAACTAACTCATTAGTTACATGCTTGCAAGGCTTAGGTGATGAGCATTACCGAGAGGGCCCAGAGATACCTCTCCGACAATCGGAGTGACAAAACCTAATCTCGAATTATGCTAACTCAACATGTACCTTCGGAGACACCTGTAGTACTCCTTTATAAGCACCCAGTTACGTTGTGATGTTTGGTAGTACCCAAAGTGTTCCTCCGGTAAACGGGAGTTACACAATTCTCATAGTTACAGGAACATGTATAAGTCATGAAGGAAGCAATAGCAGAATACTAAACGATCAAGTGCTAAGCTAACGGGATGGGTCATGTCAATCACATCATTCTCCTAATGATGTGATCCCATTAATCAAATGACAACACATGTCTATGGTTAGGAAACATAACCATCTTTGATTAATGAGCTAGTCAAGTAGAGGCATACTAGTGACTATATGTTTGTCTATGTATTCACACATGTATCATGTTTCCGGTTAATACAATTCTAGCATGAATAATAAACATTTATCATGATATGAGGAAATAAATAATAACTTTATTATTGCCTCTAGGGCATATTTCCTTCAGTCTCCCACTTGCACTAGAGTCAATAATCTTGATTACACAGTAATGATTCTAACACCCATGGAGTCTTGGTGCTGATCATGTTTTGCTCGTGAGAGAGGCTTAGTCAACGGGTCTACAACATTCAGATCCATATGTATCTTGCAAATCTCTATGTCTCCCACTTGGACTTGGTCCCGAATGGAATTGAAGCATCTCTTGATGTGCTTGGTCCTCTTGTGAAATCTGGATTCCTTTGCCAAGGCAATTGCACCAGTATTGTCACATAAGATCTTCATTGGTCCCGATGCACTAGGTATGACACCTAGATCGGAAATGAACTCCTTCATCCAGACTCCTTCATTTGCTGCTTCAGAAGCAGCTATGTACTCCGCTTCACATGTAGATCCCTTCTGACGCTTTGTTTAGAACTGCACCAACTTACAGCTCCACCGTTTAATATAAACACGTATCCGGTCTGCGATTTAGAATCGTCCGGATCAGTGTCAAAGCTTGCATCGACGTAACCATTTACGACTAGCTCTTTGTCACCTCCATATACGAGAAACATATCCTTAGTCCTTTTCTGGTACTCCCTCCTTCCCAATATGTAGGGCGTATTAGGTTGTAGCACGAAAATTAACGTACGTCGTTCGTTACTTCAGCCCCATTCACGTCGCTCAGGGGAAGGCATCCACGATCTGCTCTGACGTCATGTTTGACCGATCCAACCTCAAAGGGAACGAAAACTCCGACCAGAGCGCCCCGCGAATTTCCTTCCCGCGCCCGCGCCTCACGATAAACTTCAAATTTGGAGAGGCCTCAACCAGCGATCGTTAACTACCCACTCACCCCTCGTTATTCTCTCCCCCCTGCTTCTTCTTCCTGTGCTTGTTCCCCCTTCTTCTCCGTGTCCCGTAGAGTTTGGCAGCCATGGTGGAGCTTGACCTTAATCAGCCGCCCAGATGGGACGAGTTTGGCGATTACACGGGCCCTCTCATTAACCTAAACAATGATCTGCAGTGGGCTCACACCTACGAAGGTTGGTTTCCGCCCATTGTTGTGTTTCACGCATCTTATCACTCTAATTTGATGGAGTTTTGTCAATTTCTAATTACTGTCCATCAACAGTGGAAGATGTGGAGGTAGGAGAAGGTTCTGGCGAGGGAGGAGGATCTGACGATGCTCACAGCATCCGCCCTGAAGAACACGCTACTGGAGATGCGCACGTTCGAGGAGATGGAATCACGGCAAGCATGCATGGCCGAATCGGCGGCTTCGGTCGCACACTTGGCCTTGCCGGTCGGGGGCATCTTGGCGTGCATGCTCACCGTGGCCTCGCCGGAAGTGGTGTGGCCGGACGTGTTGTCCCCGGACATGTTGTTCCTGCACATGGTCGCCGGAGGCTTGGGCTGACTGGGCGTGGCATAGGCTCAGTGCTAAATGTGCATCAGTTTCAGCCTGGACAGAACAACTCCGAGCAGCACAACGTGAACCATGCTCACACTGATGACCAGAGCGACGCCGCCGACGAGCATGGCAACGCCGATCAGGGGAACAACGAGCATTCCTATGAAGGATACGACGAAGCTGCCGGCGATACTGGCAACGTCGAGCAGGGCGGCGGAGAACATGGCAATGGCTTAGGAGGTGGCGCAGGTCCAAGTAAGTGTACGCATACATGCTTATCTACTTCATTCTTGCATGCAGCTACTTTCATTCAAGCATACTCTTTGATTGTTGTACGCATACACATGCTTATCTACTAAATTCGGTGAGATTAAAATTTTCATGTAGTTCATGCTCTGATTTGCATGGTTTCCTTTTCATAGTTGGGGTAATGAGTGTTGCAGTTTGATCTTGTGTCCAGATACGTGTCCTTTATGTTTTATGATTGTTGTTCCATAGCAAGATTAAATAATTCATGTAGTTCAGGTTCAAAATTGCTTGAGTTCCTTATTTCCAAATCATACTTGGAGTAATATGTGTTTCCTTGTTTATCATAAGCACATGTACAATGAGAAGTTAAAATTCAGTAGGATTCGCAGTAGTACAGCAGATAATCCATTTCTTTTCATGCAATCAATCAGGGGCTTCAGGGCCCTTTTGTGCTAGCTCCCTTTGTCAGTGACGTTCATCTTCGTGCCAGCCTAGAGCCCGATAGTACTCGGCATCGTGCCAATACAGTTTGTTTACAGTGCACGTACATCATGTATTGTCATTTGTCATTGAAGTTCAGGCGAACTTGTGATAGTACACACCTCGTTACCTAACTTGCTGTACATTTTCATGCCACACAGATCAGAGGAAACGCAAATGGTGCACAGACAATGAAAGGAGGACTATATACAGCATGCTTTTGGATAGGAGTACTCATGGCATATTGAAGCGCGGTGTTTCACTACAAGTGGCAGCAGCGATGGGTGTTTCTCAGAGATGTGTGCAGCGTTATTGGGAAAAAGGCCAGATAGGTGGAGGGGTGAATGCTGTTGTCAGCAAGAGGGCAAAGCACTGTGGCCGCAAGAGAGTTGAAATCAACCCAGGTGATATTTCTGCAATTCCATTGATGAAAAGGACCACCATGCATGACCTAGCCAAGGAGCTAAATGTTGCAAAGAGCACCTTACACAGGAGGTTTAAGGAAGGAAATTCAAGCGTCACACTAATGATATCAAGCCGACATTGACTGATGAAAACATGAGAGGGCGTGTTCGGTACTGTCTCTCCATGCTACATCCACCTAGCCTACCTCACCAGCCCACCTTCAAGGATATGTACAATATGGTGCACATTGACGAAAAGTGGTTCTACATGACTAGAAGATGTCAGAAATATTACTTGGCCCTTGATGAGGACAAGCCTCAAAGGGGCATAAGGAACAAAGGATTTATTCCAAAGGTGATGTTCCTTGTAGCAATTGCGAGGCCTAGGTTCGATGCACTTGGGACATGCACATTTGACGGGAAGATTGGAATATTTCCATTTGTGACTAGAGAGCCTGCCAAGAGGTCAAGTAAGTACAGAGGTGCTGGCACCATGATCACAAAGGCAATGACATCTGTTACAAAGAACGATAGCCGCGAGTTTCTTGTTAACAAGGTCTGGCCTGCCATAAAACAGAAATGGCCGGTTGAGGAATTTGGGGAGCCTATTTTCATCCAGCAAGACAATGCCAAAACCCATATTGATGTCAACGATCCTGTGTTCAAAGAAGCGGCAACTGCAGATGGGTTTGACATAAGACTGATGTGCCAGCCACCCAATTCTCCTGATCTAAATGCTTTGGATCTTGGTCTTTTTTCAGGTATTAAATCCATGTTCTACAATTCAGCTACGAAAACCAAACACAAACTTATTGCTGAAGACATTATGAATCTTGTTTTTGATTGCAGGTATGCAAGCAATGTTTCAGAAGTCAGCTCCTAAAACAGTAGACGATCTTGTCGCTAAAGTCATTCAAGCATTCGAAGAGTATCCAGTGGAGAGATCCAATCGTGTTTTTCTCACGCATCAATCTTGCATGAAGGAAATCATGAAGGGGAGAGGCAGCCATTACTATGCCATTCCACACATGAAGAAAAGTGTTCTGCAGAACAATGGAGTTCTCCCCATCGCACTTGCATGTGATCCTGAATTAGTCCAGCAAGCAAATGAGTTCGTGAATGTCTAGTTATTGCTGACTTAGTCGTCAATTCATGTGTCTCGCTGAATTGTTTCTTAGTCGTCACACGTCAGTATGTTTCGCTGCAGTGTCTCTTTATTTTCATATTGTGTCGGACAATTAGTTATGTTCAAGTGATCAGTGGGTTATGTTCAGGTGTAGTGTTTGTTTATCAGACTTGAAAACATATTTGCAAGTATTGTAATCATATTTGCTTATGTGATTTGCTTTAGTTTGATGTGTTGTCTTTTTTCTTAGATCCTGTGCAATGAATGAGCTAATGTCCTCATAGTGCTAATCTTTAATTTATGATTAATTCTGGAATGCTTGGTGTTCAGTGTCTTGCTCCCAGCAACCAAATGTCAAAAAATTCATGCTGGGCGTGCACCAAACTGACTGAAAGGATCTAAGTGTAGGGGAGGGAATTTGTAAATTTAGCATGTGTACACCCTGATACACAATCATAAGCAAAAAATTAAAGACAGGTTTGTACAACCTGATACAGAAAGATAAATGTTCATACTGCTAAAATAGAGAACGAGGAATCTAACACAAATAAGCTAATGTAAGATGAAAGCCAGTTTGACGAGGTAATCTAAGGCTCAAAGTACAGGGGCAACATGATTTTAAGCATGTCCTTCCGTATGGCAGACTCTGCTTCTTCTCCCTCGCCTAGTTCTTCTTCAGCTTGGTCATGATCTACCTGAGGCGCAATGTGTTCTTCGTTGCCATCGTTATGATCTGTGTCGGCCTTGCTGTGTTCTTCGTTGTCCTCACCTTGCTCTTCTCCGGACATTCCCAGCAAAGCCATGACCTCTGCTTCAATTTCCTCAAGGGAGTCCGGAGCTTGGCTTTCTCCTGCAAGGATGTCCTGTTCAACCTCCATACTTTTTTGAGCTGACATATCTTCTTCTACAACGCTCAACTCTTCCTGCAAATACGGGATTTGGCTACCTTCAATATTGGAGTACCACTCTTTGTGGAAATATGAAGTTTCATCTCCTGTTGTCTCTTCAATGAGATCCTGGACTTGGCTCTCTTCACCATGCTCGGGCACATACTGTTGGTATTCGAAGACCTTGATATTATCCGCATGTTCGACGTCCATAGCATGTTGTTTGCTCAACTCATTTTCTGCTTCAACCTGCACATCTTCAAGGGAATCCGGTACCTGAGTAGCATATGTGTCAGGCACGTACATCCATACCTTCATGCCCTCGGATTCGGGGATGCTGTACACATAGCTCATATGCACTTCTTCATCTTCGGTGATCATATCATTGGCTCCTTCAATGGTGATGTCCTGCTCATCGACACATTGGTCGTTGTTGGTCTCGGCATCAGGCCCGTCGACAGGGCTGTGCGAACGGTGCGATCGCACAGGGCCCCCAAAATCATGGGCCCCCCGATCGGGGTATAGCAACATTAGTCTGCAAAAAAATAGTTGAAACCACCCCGGTTCATACGCCTGATCCGATGCGAAAAGTCAGGCTGATCTGATGCGAGTCGCCGTACTCCTGCGCCCCAAGAAATCGGTAACCCCTTCCCTCGACTCCCCCTCGATTCTGGATCTTGCGGCGCCTCCTTTCCTCTCCCGAAAGAGCCTCAAGTACGGACTCCCCTCCTCCCCACGGGAATGGCGGATGGCAGTGGACCAACGTTGAAGACAGATCGATCCTGGCCATGGGGGCATGACTTTGTGATCCCCCCAGTTTCCTCACTCCTCCGTACGTAAGCTCTGAAGCTTCTTCTCATGATTCTTTCTCTAAATTATATTCTATTTTACATATATGATTTGAGTTTCAGGCAATTGTTTCACCAATGATAATAGCGAGTTAGCGATAGTAGCCGTGTTCATCTTCAATATCTTTTTCTATTGCACTTCATCCGATGTTTTAGTATTTAGCCAGTCCGCTCTCCTTTTATTCCCCGCTCCTGCATCAATTTTACATAGAGAATATTTTTCCTCAAATTATGTATCTCTTCTGTTCAGATAGGATGGCAGGGCGTGGTGAGTGAGCTTTGATTTCTCTCTTCAGGCTGCAGGTTAGGAGGCACAATGAAGTACACAGCAGCATCGCGGGAGTGTGGTGCCGCTCAGCTCATGATGGCAGGGTGAGGTGAGTGAATTTTGTACCTTTTGAAGTGCTTAGTTTGATGAAATACCATAGGGTACCAAATTTATATTTTCTTTTTCAATTAGTTGATTGCACTTAAAACTCCTACCTCGAGCACACCTGGATTTTGCGACCCCATACTTTTAGACTTTTAGCACTGATATTATATACATAAATAAATATTACATGAAATAAGGGAGTATGATTTCGATATGTTAGTTTGTTAGCATATGCAAATTCCAAAATTTGGGGCCTCATTTCGCGTTTCGCACCGGGCCCCCTATTTCCTGGAGACGGCCCTGCTCGGCATCTGAGTTCACTTTGCGCACACAGTTGACCTTGCTGATGTAGTCGTCCTCCCAGATCATGGCGTCCTCGCCCAGCTTGTTCCAGCGCAAACCATGCACTTCGGAGACGTCACCATTGGAGACCGTGCGGCCATCACCCAGTCCGTCTACGTACCTGCCGCCAAGACCATCCTCCTGTCCTTTATGTTTTCTTCGTTCATCACCATGGCCGCTGCGGACGCCGTCGTCATGGCCGTGGTCGTCGCAGGTCCTCGTCTTCCCCGTCGATGTCCAAATTCCGAGTTGTCCAGGTGGTCGTACCAGCTTCGAGCCGGCCGCGTCCTGGTTGCCGGTTCCCATCGTACTGGGATGACATCGCACGGGACTGGCCTTGCCGGCGGCAAGTTGCGCGGCAATGACATCGTCGGTGGCAAGATGGGCAGCCACTACGTCGCCGTTGGGACCCTCGTCGCCAACACCTACGCCATGCAGGGGGCTGGCCATGGATTGATTTCTGTACGAGCTTGGAAAGATGGGAAGGGAAAATGGTATGCTGGCCCTTCTTCACAAAGGAGAAAATTGCGCGGGAGAGAAAGGGAGGTGGGTTCGTGGGCAGAATGGGTTGAAGGAGAGAGATACGAGTGCGTGCTCGTGCGAGCTAACCGCACGACAGGGTGGTCGCCGTATTTTTTTTCCTGAAAACTAGCGATCGATAGCAGAGGATGTAACTGTGCGCCTTATATTATGGAATTGCATGCAATTCCTAATACGCCCTACATATTGGGAAGGAGGGAGTATTTCAGGATGTTCTTGACCGCTGTCCAGTGATCCACTCCTGGATTACTTTGGTACCTACCTGCCAAGCTTATTGCTAAGCATACGTCAGGTCTGGTACACAGCATTGCATACATGATAGAGCCTATGGCTGAAGCATAGGGAACATCTTTCATTTTCTCTCTATCTTCTGCTGTGGTCGGGCATTAAGTTTGACTCAACTTCACACCTTGTAGCACAGGCAAGAATCCATTCTTTGCCTGATCCATTTTGAACTTTTTCAAAATTTTGTCAAGGTATAAAGTCCTATTAAGCGTCTTGATCTATCTCTATAGATCTTGATGCCCAATATGTAAGCAGCTTCACCGAGGTCTTTCATTGAAAAACTTTTATTTAAGTATCCCTTTATGCTATCTAGAAATTCTATATCATTTCCAATTAATAATATGTCATCAACATATAAAACTAGAAATGCTACAAAGCTCCCACTCACTTTCTTGTAAATACAGGCTTCTCCAAAAGTCTGTATAAAACCATATGCTTTGATCCCACTGTCAAAGCGTTTATTCCAACTCCGAGATGCTTGCACCAGTCCATAAATGGAACGCTGGAGCTTGCACACTTTGTCAGCACCTTTTGGATCAACAAAACCTTCAGGCTGCATCATATACAACTCTTCTTCTAGAAATCCATTCAAGAATGCAGTCTTGACATCCATTTGCCAAATTTCATAATCATGAAATGCAGCAATAGCCAACATGATTCGAACAGACTTAAGCATCGCTACGAGTGAGAAAGTCTCATCGTAGTCAACCCCTTGAACTTGTCGAAAACCTTTTGTAACAAGTCGAGCTTTGTAGACAGTAACATTACCATTAGCGTCAGTCTTCTTCTTAAAGATCCATTTATTCTCAATGGCTTGCCGATCATCGGGCAAGTCAACCAAAGTCCATACTTTGTTTTCATACATGGATCCTATCTCAGATTTCATGGCCTCTAGCCATTTTGCGGAATCTGGGCTCATCATCGCTTCCTCATAGTTCGTAGGTTCATCATGGTCAAGTAACATGACTTCCAGAATAGGATTTCCGTACCACTCTGGTGCGGATCTTACTCTGTAGACCTCGAGGTTCAAGAGAAACTTGATCTGAAGTTTCATGATCAATATCATTAGCTTCCTCACTAATTGGTGTAGTTGTCACAGGAACCGGTTCTTGTGATGACCTACTTCCAATAAGGGAGTAGATACAGGTTATCTCATCAAGTTCTACTTTCCTCCCACTCACTTCTTTCGAGAGAAACTCCTTCTCTAGAAAGGATCCGAATTTAGCAACGAAAATCTTGCCCTCAGATCTGTGATAGAAGGTGTACCCAATAGTCTCCTTTGGGTATCCTATGAAGACACATTTCTCGATTTGGGTTCGAGCTTATCTGGTTGAAGTTTCTTCACATAAGCATCGCAGCCCCAAACTTTGAGAAACGACAACTTTGGTTTCTTGCCAAACCACAGTTCATAAGGCGTCGTCTCAACGGATTTTGATGGTGCCCTATTTAACGTGAATGCGGCCGTCTCTAAAGCTTAACCCCAAAACGATAGCGGTAAATCGGTAAGAGACATCATAGATCGCACCATATCAAGTAAAGTACGATTACGACGTTCGGACACACCATTTCGTTGTGGTGTTCCAGGTGGCGTGAGTTGCGAAACTATTCCACATTGTTTCAAATGTAAACCAAACTCGTAACTCAAATATTCTCCTCCACGATCAGATCGTAGGAACTTTATTTTCTTGTTACGATGATTTTCTACTTCACTCTGAAATTCTTTGAACTTTTCAAATGTTTCAGACTTGTGCTTCATCAAGTAGATATACCCAAATCTGCTCAAATGATCTGTGAAGGTGAGAAAATAACGATATCCTCCACGAGCCTCAACATTCATCGGGCCACATACATCTGTATGTATGATTTTCAACAAATCTGTTGCTCTCTCCATAGATCCGGAGAACGGTGTTTTGGTCATCTTGCCCATGAGACACGGTTCGCAAGTACCAAGTGATTCATAATCAAGTGATTTCAGAAGTTCATCAGTATGGAGTTTCTTCATGCATTTTACACCGATATGACCTAAATGGCAGTGCCACAAATATGTTGCACTATCATTATCAACTCTGCATCTTTTGGCTTCAACAATATGAATATGTGTATCACTACTATCGAGATTCAATAAAAATAGACCACTCTTCAAGGGTGCATGACCATAAAAGATATTACTCATATAAATAGAACAACCATTATTCTCTGATTTAAATGAATAACCGTCTCGCATCAAACAAGATCCAGATATAATGTTCATGCTCAACGCAGGCACCAAATAACAATTTTTCAGGTCTAAAACTAATCCCGATGGTAGATGTAGAGATAGCGTGCCGACTGCGATCACATCGACTTTGGAACCATTTCCCACGCGCATCGTCACCTCGTCCTTAGCTAATCTTCGCTTAATCCATAGTCCCTGTTTCGAGTTGCAAATGTTAGCAACAGAACCAGTATCAAATACCCAGGTGCTACTGCGAGCATTAGTAAGGTACACATCAATAACATGTATATCACATATACCTTTGTTCACTTTGCCATCCTTCTTATCCGCCAAATACTTGGGGCAGTTCCGCTTCCGTGTCGATCGCTTGCGGTAGAAGCACTCGGTTTCGTGCTTAGGTCCAGACTTGGGTTTCTTCTCTTGAGCAGCAACTTGTTTGCTGTTCTTTTTAAGTTCCTTCTTCTTCCCTTTGCCCTTTTCTTGAAACCAGTGGTCTTGTTGACCATCAACACTTGATGCTCCTTTTGATTTCTACCTCCGCTGCTTTCAAAGATCGCGAAGAGCTCGGAATAGTCTTGTTCATCCCTTGCATATTATAGTTCATCACAAAGCTCTTGTAGCTTGGTGGCGTGATTGGAGAATTCATCAATGACGCTATCATCCGGAAGATTAACGCCAGTTGAATCAAGTGATTATTATACCCAGACATTTTGAGTATATGCTCACTGACAGAACTGTTCTCCTCCATCTTGCAGCTGTAGAACTTATTGGAGATTTCATATCTCTCAATCCGGGCATTTGCTTGAAATATTAACTTCAACTCCTGGAACATCTCATATGCTCCATGACGTTCAAAACGTCGTTGAAGACCCGGTTCTAAGCCGTAAAGCATGGCACACTAAACTATAGAGTAGTTATCAGCTTTGCTCTGCCAGACGTTCTTAACGTTGTCAGTTGCATCAGCAGCAGGCCTGGCACCCAGCGGTGCTTCCAGGACGTAACTCTTCTGTGCAGCAATGAGGATAATCCTCAGGTTACGGACCCAGTCCGTGTAATTGCTACCATCATCTTTCAACTTTGCTTTCTCAAGGAACGCATTAAAATTCAACGGAACAACAGCACGAGCCATCTATCTACAAATAAACATAGACAAGCAAAATACTATCAGGTACTAAGTTCATGATAAATTTAAGTTCAATTAATCATATTACTAAAGAACTCCCACTTAGACAGACATCTCTCTAGTCATCTAAGTGATTACGTGATCCAAATCAACTAAACCATGTCCGATCATCACGTGAGATGGAGTAGTTTCAATGGTGAACATCTCTATGTTGATCATATCTACTATATGATTCACACTCGACCTTTCGGTCTCCGTGTTCCGAGGCCATATCTGTGTATGCTAGGCTCGTCAAGTATAACCTGAGTATTCTGCGTGTGCAACTGTTTTGCACCCGTTGTATTTGAACGTAGAGCCTATCACACCCGATCATCACGTGGTGTCTCAAAGACGAAGAACTTTCGCAATGGTGCATACTCAGGAGAACACTTCTTGATAATTAGTGAGAGATCATCTTAAAATGCTACCGTCAATCAAAGCAAGATAAGATGCATAAAGGATAAACATCACATGCAATCAATATAAGTGATATGATATGGCCATCATCATCTTGTGCTTGTGATCTCCATCTTGAAGCACCGTCGTGATCACCATCGTCACCGGCGCGACACCTTGATCTCCATCGTAGCATCGTTGTCGTTCGCCATCTATTGCTTCTACGACTATCGCTACCACTTATTGATAAAGTAAAGCAATTACAGGCGTTTGCATTTCATACAATAAGCGACAACCATATGGCTCCTGCCGATTGCCGATAACCGGTTACAAAACATGATCATCTCATACAATAAAATATAGCATCACGTCTTGGCCATATCACATCACAACATGCCCTGCAAAAACAAGTTAGGCGTCCTCTACTTTGTTGTTGCAAATTTTACGTGGCTGCTACGGGCTTAAGCAAGAACCAATCTCACCTACGCATCAAAACCACAGCGATAGTTTGTCAAGTTGATGCTGTTTTAACCTTCGCAAGGACTGGGCGTGACACACTCGGTTCAACTAAAGTTGGAGAAACCGACACCGCTAGTCACCGTGTGCAAAGCACGGCGGTAAAACCAGTCTCGCGTAAGCGTCTGCGTAATGTCGGTCCGGGCCGCTTCATCCAACAATATCGCTGAACCAAAGTATGACATGCTGGTAAGCAGTATGACTTATATCGCCCACAACTCACTTGTGTTCTACTCGTGCATATAACATCAAACCATAAAACCTAGCTCGGATGCCACTGTTGGGGAACGCAGTAATTTCAAAATTTTCCTACGCACACGCAAGATCATGGTGATGATATAGCAACGAGGGGAGAGTGTTGTCTACGTACCCTCGTAGACCGAAGTGGAAGCGTTGACACAACGTAGAGGAAGTAGTCGTACGTCTTCCCGGTTCAACCGATCCAAGCACCGTTACTCCGGCACCTCCGAGTTCTTGACACGCGTACAACTCGATGGCGCACCTCGATCTCCAATCCAATAGAGGCTCCGAGGGGAGTTCCGCCAACCTGACGGCGTGGTGGCGATCTTGATGTTCTCTGTCGCAGGCTTCGCCTAAGCACCGCTACAATATGACCGAGGTGTCATATCGTGGAGGGGGCACCGCACACGCTAAGGAACGATCAATGATCAACTTGTGTGTCCTAGGGTGCCCCCCTACCCCGTATATAAAGGAGGGAGGGAGGAGGTGGCCGGCCCAAGGAGGGGGCGCGCCATAGGAGGAGGAAACCTACTCCAAGTAGGTTTCCCCCCTTTTTCCTAATCTTATTTGGAGGGGGAAGGAAGGAGTACTAGTAGTAGGAAGGAGTACTAGTAGTAGGAAAGGAAGAGGGGGAAGGAGAAAGGAAAGGGGCGGCCCCTCCCAATTCGGATTGGGCTTGGGGGCGCGCCCCTCCCTTGCTCCTTCTCCCTTCCTCCTACATGGGCCCAATAAGGCCCATATACTTCCCGGGGGGTTCCGGTAACCTCCCGGAGCTCCGGTATATTCCCAAACTCTTCCGGAACCTTTCCGGTGTCCAAATATATCCGTCCAATATATCAATCTTTATGTCTCAACCATTTCGAGACTCCTCGTCATGTCCGTGATCATATCCGGGACTCCGAACAAACTTCGGTACATCAAAATACATAAACTCATAATATAATTGTCATCGAAACCTTAAGCGTGCGGACCCTACGGTTCGAGAACAATGTAGACATGAATGAGACACGTCTCTGGTCAATAACCAATAGCGGGACCTGGATGCCCATATTGGTTCCTACATATTCTATGAAGATCTTTATCGGTCAAACCGCACAACAACATACGTTGTTCCCATTGTCATCGGTATGTTACTTGTCCGATATTCGATCGTCGGTATCCAATACCTAGTTCAATCTCGTTACCGACAAGTCTCTTTACTCGTTCTGTAATACTTCATCTCATAACTAACTCATTAGTTACATGCTTGCAAGGCTTAGGTGATGAGCATTACCGAGAGGGCCCAGAGATACCTCTCCGACAATCGGAGTGACAAAACCTAATCTCGAATTATGCTAACTCAACATGTACCTTCGGAGACACCTGTAGTACTCCTTTATAATCACCCAGTTACGTTGTGGCGTTTGGTAGTACCCAAAGTGTTCCTCCGGTAAACGGGAGTTACACAATTCTCATAGTTACAGGAACATGTATAAGTCATGAAGGAAGCAATAGCAGAATACTAAACGATCAAGTGCTAAGCTAACGGGATGGGTCATGTCAATCACATCATTCTCCTAATGATGTGATCCCATTAATCAAATGACAACACATGTCTATGGTTAGGAAACATAACCATCTTTGATTAATGAGCTAGTCAAGTAGAGGCATACTAGTGACTATATGTTTGTCTATGTATTCACACATGTATCATGTTTCCGGTTAATACAATTCTAGCATGAATAATAAACATTTATCATGATATGAGGAAATAAATAATAACTTTATTATTGCCTCTAGGGCATATTTCCTTCGTGCGAGCGCCGCGGCCGGCCTTGCTTCGGGCTGCTAGCCCAACACCGGCCACACGTGTCACAGAAGCGGGAAGAGAGGGGGCATTGGTGTGGTCTTCCCTGGCTAGAGAAGGCTGGCACAACGGCTCCCGGCGCGGTGGCGAGAGCCGGCCATGGGGGGGCCATCTGTCGTGGCAGAGCACGGTGCTGCCGAGCCGTGGTTGGCTCTTATTGGTCACTGTTGGGTGAGCAGGCGCAGTACGAGGAGGAGGCACTGGAGAGAAGGAGTGTGTGCGAGGGCGTCTGGCGGGGAGCGCTTGCTGGGACGGCTGGTGCTCAGGTGCCTCCCCAACGAGATGGGCGAGCGGGGGGCTGATTGCTTTTTTTATTATGAATGAAGGCTGTCTATGCAAAACACAAGGGGCTGTTTTGTAAATTCAGAAGTAAACGTTGTTCTAATCACTTTCAAAGAGCGCCATGACCGTTCTGTGTCCATCATCATTCAACACATTCTGTAGATTCCGTCAGAACCTGCACCTAAAATGAAAGCAAACAGTGTATCTTCTAGGATGTTCAGCGCTCATTCCAAGATGATGCCTCCCAGGAGCAAAACACTGGTTTATTAGTAATGTAACTATTATGGACCATGTGCTTGCTTGAACTATCCGAATGATCTTTTGAAACTTATGTAGCTCTTACGGACCCTCTACTCACAGTTTCAATCATCAGAATGATGCTTTGCAACAAATGCTGTTTGAACTATCAGAATGATTTATTCGAAAAAATGTAGTTCTAATCCTTTGAAAAGTTCACAATTCAAAAAAAAAACAGAAAGAACCATTTTCAAAAATCAAACGAAACAACATTTAGTTTTTGATCCAAAACCTACAGCAATGCCATGTTATCAAACTTATTCAAACGATCTACTGAAATCTCAATTTAAAACCAAACAAGACTCCATTTTCAAGTGCAAACTATGTTTACTTCACCAACTTTTCATGAACACACAGTTGTGCACCGAATAACATAACAACAGTGCTTCCCTGACCAAGGAAGATTGTTAATTGAAAAAAACGTTTTCACACCAAAGGCACGACCATGCATCTGCTGAGTGTTCTACTGTTCACACAACTACTTTCACAACCAAAGATGGAATACACACATATGGATCATGCACGCAGCACGCAACGAATAAAAAAATTCAAAGAACAAGATAAGTGAAAATCTTTTTTAAAAAAACATATAAAACAAACGCCTGTTTCCGAAAATCTACGCCCTGGAACCGCCGGGTGAATAGCAACTGCTCTTTGGCGGTTTCCTTTTTTGCACGACAAAAGATCCCTTTCACTTTTCCGACTCCATTTGCATCCTCTTCCTCGAAAGTTTCTCACCGGCCACAGTTCACCACCGCACACCTCCAGCCATGGACGACGGGAAACTAACAACATTCACCGAGCACATCACTACCCACGGTACAACCGTGCTGGAGGTGGTGTACACCAATGACCCAAGGACCATGGAGTGGATCATCAAAAAGTACGAGGAATGGCTAAAGGAGGAGAAGAAAAAGTTCGTCGGCCTCGACCTCGAGTACACACGTAAGAGCAGTTACGTACGACAAGGGATCGCCGTCGTCCAGTTTGCCATGCGCGAGCATGTCCTTGTATACCACTACTGCAGGTCCGAGCGCTCCCAGGCGTTAGTTGACTTCCTGCAACAGAAAGCGGTAACTTTCACCAGCGTCGACACCAGGAATGACTAGACCATGCTTGCCCGTGCATGCATCAGAATTCCAGACGAGCACCACGTCGACATCCAGAGGCTATTCTGCATCAAGGGTGGTGGACAAAGGGACTCCATGGCTGACCTTGCAGCGGCTATAATCGACCCCTCATACAAGAACATGAAGAAATCATTCCCAAAGGAGAAGCACCAGTTCTGGGAGTGAAAGTCGCTTTCCCCGATACACCTTGAGTACGCGGCAAAGGACGGGTATGTTAGCTACAAGTTGTACCATAGAATCGTAAACATCAAGAACGGGCTACGTCACCTCCACCAACAACCAGTGAAAGGAAGACTCCGCCCGCGTAAGAACAAAGACGAGGGATCTTCCAGCGACTGGAAGCGCCGGAAGGGAAACAGTGGTTGGTAAATTGCGAGAAAATGGATCGTGCCGTGATTGATTGATCTGCCGCGATCAAGTGATCAGGTGCATGGCACAACTATTATGATAACTAGATGATACCCCGCACGTTGCTGCGGGAATTGTTTATCGCTTAATACGACGATCGATGGAGTGGGGTGTAGAGAAATCATGATGGCATTTTATGCCTGCAATTAGTGTAGCGAATCTAGATATAAAAGGGATTACCACTCAGAACATAAAAGCATTCAAAGTTCTCAACATGGTATGGAAGCAAAGAAAACCAAATGAGAGTTATTTTGGGTTGAAGTTGCATAGTCTGCCATTAGTGCAATGAATATAGATCAAAGTGGTCACTATATCTATAAGATAAGCAGTTTGTCATTAGTGATATTGCATGGCAAAGAAGCAAATACAAACTGTCCAAGATAGATTAGTTTTTATTCATGCAGTTACTTGTACAATTAAAGTTCCACTAAGAAAGAAAACAATCAAAGTTGATAAACCCAATGAGCACTAATTATTCATTTAAGCAATAGTACACCAGATCTTATGAAGAAGGAAAAGTAGTTTGTGAGAACCTTGCATGCGTGGTTGACAATGTCCTGCATATGGCAAAAAAAACATTATTGCAAAGGTTAAACTTGTATAGTCAAGCTAGCTGTGAGAAACTAAACATGACGCTGAAATAAATGGAAACAGAAGACCAATAGGATGGCTGCAAGAATTGCTAGTGCTATCCACCTTTACAATCAGATGGAAATTGCTTAAAGGAAGCATGTGTTTTTATTTTGGTTTGTAGGTAACCTGTTCAAACAAATACATACATGGGAATGGGAGAAAAAATTTATTACTATCTACACATAGAAACAAATAGAAGGGCATGCTCATCCAACAGTAACTAATTAAATTCAGAGATCGGAGCTTCATGCGAACAGTATAGGTAACAAAATAGAATATTAGCAGAAGCACGTGTGCTCGGCTCATCCACTGTGACTAAGAAAATGAAGAGATGAGAGTTTGTTTCCCCAGTAGCAAGAGTCCTAAGAATCACGAAGCAGCAATAACCCTTGGAGGTAAAACTTTGAGCACTTTTCGAGTTGGAGTGCGATCTGAAAAAAATCAAAGCCAAGAGCTCAGGGATAGTAGAAATCAAAGGTAGCTGAAAACTAAAGCTGTCAGATATACCAAAGTGCACGTCAGTCAACGCCGACGACAGCCATGGTGCAGAACAGCCTCATAGGTTATGCATTCATCAACGACCTCGGATTCCAGGTGGCTGGTGACGGTCCGTCTGTGTCCCAACGCCCAAAGAGATGGAGGCGAGGAAGACCGTCGGGCGTGCTAGAGAAGGTCGGAAGGAGAAGATCGGCGTGCACATACCGATTCGGCTGTGCCTTTCCTACGATCTCGGTGGCCAGCAACAGAATTGTGGCCCAACCCGCGCAGAGAGAAGTTGCAGGCGATGCAAACAGGCGGTCGTGCGAGAGTAGTAGACTTCATGCGGAGATCGCCTACCGGTGGCTCCTTTGTTTTGATCGAGAGAGAGAGGACCATGGACGGCCCTCAGCTGTGTCTAGGCAAGGGAAAACCTGACCTTTTTTGCGTGGGGAGATCGAGGTGCAGGGCTCTTTGTTCTCAAGGAGAATGGCTTTTAAGATCTTATATGGTTGGAAACCGAAGAATTAATGGAGGGAGAGAGGCTACTCGGATCCTACGGTTGGAAACTGAACTATTAATGGGGAATCAAGCCGCTAGTATTCATTTTGCTAAACTTTATATGCATATGTGTTTCACTAAGCCGATGCGGTTACCTGAAAATAAGGAGGAAAAAAATTAGTGGTTAAACACTAAAATAAAAATGATGATCTGGCTGCATGTGCTGGTGTGGCATGTATGGAACATGTGTGATGAGGTGGATAGGTTGCATGTTAAGATAAATAGGTTAGTGGGGGTGAACTTCTTAGGTATATAGGATTTAGGTTGAATGAACCCATCTTGTAAATATGTTTGTTGTTGCTCAAAGATGTTGTATGTATTGTATTACAATTTTACGTCTGAACTTTGAACACAGTGGTGTGTGTGTCTAAATGTAATTAGTAAGTTATGTCCTAGTATTGGGCAAGCATATATTGTATCCATGACTATAGAACCAGTGGCGGAGCCAGGATTGAAGCAAGCCCCGGGCCCCAAAAAATTTTACCTCGAGGAAACTTAATATCCATAAGGCTTTTAGCTATGTCAAAAATAACCCAAACAAAATATAGCTTAATAGCGTGAAATATTTAGAATTTAAACCAATGCTTAACGATAAAAATAAATAAAAACATGAAAAAACTATGAAGAACAGTATGTGATATAAAAGAGTACCAAATCAATGGTTTGCTTCATCAGTGTGTTGCATAACCTCATCAACGGTGAAAGAAGAACCAACACCTTCAAGACATCAAAAGCAAAATTTCATAAGAGAATCCATAAACATCATGTGAAACAATTATCATTGATACAAATCTAAAAACTTACCATTTCGACGAGTTAAAGCCCTTTGTGGGACTGATTGAAAGCGGCAATATCATTATCATCAATACTTGCAAATACATCTCGCTAAATCTTTTCATCTTCTTTTTCTACAACACATGAGATAAAATTGACAATTACATCAAAATACCCTAGATATATGACTGCATAGTGCATACACACATATTACATCAATTAAATTTCAATTCGAAGCAGTTTACACACTGATAAAGCATCAATGGGGAAACAGAGAAAGCATCAAAGAAAATACAAGGTACAGCAGCCCGCCGTGAAGCAGCCAGCAGGGGATGGTGCGCCATGCCAACGAACGACGCACTGGACAGGAGGCGGCGGCCTAGATCCCCGGAGCAGGGGGGCGCCGGGGCTGGAGGCGGAGCCACGGGGGACGGCAGCGCGAGTATGGAGATCGATCGTGCCGCCCGTCCTGGCTGCACGCGCTGCCGTCTCCTTTTTTTCAGCAAAACAGCGCTGTCGCTGCGCCTCTTTTGCTTGGTGGAACGTGCGCATGACTGCTTGAGCGTAGGAGTTGGATCGTGGGGGTGTGTTGCCTCATGCGAGAATTTGGGCCTTCTTTTTTATTGGGCTGTGCCCCGTGCCTGCAAAAAATCTATATAATTATAGCCTGTAAACTTTTGCACGCCCCGGGCCTGGGCCCTGGGTGCCCGGGGCCCAGCTCCGCAACTGTATAGAACGAGAGATATGTCGCACGACATTGTATTATAATTTTCATACTCAACCTTTACAAGATGCATCATGTATTTACAAGAATATGTGATGGTATCGTTGCAAACTTTCAGTAGAATGCTTATTCAACATTGGCATGAAGAATTCATAAATATTGCAGAAGAACATTCGGTACACTGACGCAAGGGACAAGAACTTTGTTACTTTGACCACACCATCCATTCACAGGTTCCTCTCCGTACACCAGTCCTCCACGATGCCACAAAACTACACTACCGTGTCCAACTGACCCATGTACAACCGTGGCTCTCTAAGTGTCAACTCAACCCATGCCTCTGGTGCCACGCACCCATGACCTTAGAGACTTCACACATGTGCATCCACAACCGAGCCTCTCTAACCAAATATTCGAACCGATGCCTCTGCTGCCATACATCCGTGCCTCTAGACACTTGACAGCAGCAAGAGGGTTCAAAACCGTGCATCCACACAACCGTGCTTGTACTGACTGCACTTCGGTGCCTCCGTTTGCTCTATCGACGTGCCTCACATGAAACCCACAGTAACTCTACGTGCTCCGGGCGAGTGATCGCCCGTGCCTCCGCACAATCGTGCCTGCACTGACTTCAATTACGTGCCTCCATTTCCTCAATCCACGTGCCTCACATCAAACCCACTGTAACTCTACGTTACACACACACACATGCCTCTCGCATGAAACCCACAGTATCTCTGCGTGTTCGGCACGCGTCATCGCCCTTGTAACTTTGGTATTGCACACATATTCCTCTTAGTATACCCGTGTTCCAAACAACCGTGCCTGTACTGACTGCAATTCCATGCCTCTGTTTGCTGAAACCACGTGCCTCACATGAAACCATGGTAACTCTACGTGCCTCCACACAACCGTGCCTGTTCTGACTTCAATTCCGTGCCTCAATTTGCTGAATCCAGGTGCCTCTCACATAAAAGAGATGCACAGCCATGCCTCAGAGTAAACAACACACGTGCCTCTATTGTATTTATAACTGTGACCACAATTAAATAACATCCGTCCAAAAAAACATCATTAAAAGAGATGCACAACCAAGCCTCTTATACATCAAAATCCATTATGTTCAAAGGCTATAACTAACATCACTGCGGCAGAAGATTGAAGATAACAACAAGCCTCCCAACACGCTGTTTGAAAGTTATCAGCACCAAGCTGTTTACTTCAATAGACGATGCCTGAAGAAAATCACTGAAACCTTCCTGTTTGAACACCATTCTATTACCCAAACCAATGAAGTAGGAGCAAGGAGTGCTCACGTATATATCATCATCACCAGATTCCAGAGTAACTTCAAGAGTTAAAACGCCAGTTCTAGGAAAAGTCACAAACTCCTTCAAACTCCTCACAACAATACCAGGAATAACCTGACAAAAAACATTAAGCTATCAGAAATAGAATAAAAATTAAAAACTATAAAATAGATGACGTAATAAAAATAAATAAATAAATAGAAACAAAGAAAAAAACAATGGGAAAAAAATCTGACCATATGATGACCATTAACGTTCATGGAATCAATCCTGTGAACAAAAGGACAACATGGTATGTAGTCATCATCAAATAGTTGACACCTCATGAAATACATCTGCTGATAATTAAGAAAAATGACACGGGTGTGATAACAACTCCCAACAAGTTCCTTCTCGGAGTCGCTCAAACCATGTAGAGCTACAAAATATAATTACACAGGCTCAAGGGAACAGAAAAATCAAAATGTACAATGAAACAAGATAAAAACTTCCTTAAAAATAATCCTTACCAACAGACGGTAAAGGAGACAACGCATCTCCACGACCAACACGGTAAAAATCAATACCAATCCAAGTTCCATAATGTTCAAGCCTAATGGTCATTATATCATGAGGACGAACACCATAATCACTGACCAATCGTTCCCAGGAAGGACAATGGAATTTGCTCCTCACACGACCATGACTAAACAGAACACCATGCAAATAACCCTCATTGCACTGAAGAGCAAGATCACTATCTTCGTCACCCCTCCTTATGGCTAAAGCCCTACACTCCTCGATGTAACGAGCAAGATGAGCTCTAACACTGCACGGAACATACTGCACAACAAATCAAAACAAGGATCGTAATCAAAATCTAAACAGCATGGGCAACACCAAAAGAAATAAGCGTGTGTGCCAAAAATTGAACAACTATAAAATGATTTTCGTACAACACGCCTCCAACAACGCCGATCCATGACCACACTGAACCCATCTACAGAAGAATCAACAGAAGAACACGGGACACCAGGCATACAACAAAAAGGACAAGCCATAACTTCAAGGAACACAATGGTTATCAACAACTAATCCCACAAAACCCAGTTGAAACTTGACATCTGATAGTGTTGGTAGTCCCCATCCGTAACTACCCCATAAATCTCCATATCCCGAAAATATAATGGGAACAAAAAGAGAAACGATAAAGGGAAACAGGGAACCCACGAAGGAAACCAGTAGGGAACGACGATATCGCGAACGGGGAAGCGCGCTTGATGCTGAAGAAGGACTACCGTAAGAGCTGGCAACAAGCGCGGCGGCCGGAACAGCTGCCGCCGTAACCACGCGACAAGAGCAGCGGCGGCGACGGGCGGAGACGACGGCAAAGTAAGAACAATGCGCGACGAGGGTTCGCCCACAACAGAGAGAAACAGATCTCAAAACAGATCAAAAGGTATTACAAAACATTAGAAGTATAAGGACTAAAGTGAAAAAAAGGAAAAACCACAAAGGGAAACCGGTAACCGGAAATCACGGGAGAAGCCGTGCGCGCGCCAAGTGTCACGCGCGGAGCGCATCGGGAAAGTCTCAGGAGCGCTCCGCGCGTGACACTTGGCGCGCGAGGAGCGCTCCCCGACTAATCGTTGCGGGGAGCGGTCCTCAATTAGTGATTTCGGGGTATAAATGGGTGGCATTTCTGGGCCTTAGCGTGTGCGGGCCGCGTACATAATTCTGGACAAACTCCTTTTTTCTTCTTTTCTAGCAGATGGACCATAAAAATTTAGTACCACATCAGATATAGAAATAATATTTCCGGTGGTGAATGGATAAAAAAATAGGAGAAATGCATCTTGCTTTATTAGTAGGTAATTGTGAACAATTTTGGAAAATGAAAACTTATTTTTAACATTCAAAACAATTTTCAAAAATGTCTTTTTAATAATGAACATTATTTTGAGTTTGTGAAAATTTCAATAAAGGAACATTTTTAGAATATCTACTGTTTTAAAAATGAAATAAATTTTACAAATCTCGAACAATTTGGGATTATTTTTCAGAAAATGTTCGCATTTTTTGCCTATAAAACAAATTGCGAACGAACATAAAAAATTTAAAGTTCCAAATATTTTTGAAAACGGGAAAAAATTGAATTTCTAAATTTAATGAAAATTAGTACAAAAAACGAGATTTGGAAATTATAAAAACGAAATTTATGGGAAAAGGATAAAATAACTTGGAAGGAAAAAAGGTAAAAATAAAAAAGAAACACAAACAAACAAAAATGGGCCGGCCCAACATTGGGCGGCCGGTGGGAGGCTCGAACTATATGCTGCTTAGTGCGAGAAATAAGGTTGCCAGCTGCATGCGCAGGATATAAAATTGGTGGCATTTCTGGGCCTTAGCATGTGCGGCCCGTGTACGAAATTTTGGACAAACTCTTTTTTTCTTCTTTTCTAGCAGATGGACCATGAAAATTTAGTACCACCTCAGATATAGAAAAAATATTTTCGATGGTGAACGGATGAAAAAATTGAAGAAACGCACCTTGCTTTATTAGTACTAGCACATACCCGTGCGTTGCAACGGGGGAGATTTTTCGCGAGAAGCATCGGGAAAGATAATTGATGTGTCCATCAAAACGGTCTCCACACGACAGTGGAGCAATAGAGCAGAGAGCTGTGGTGTTCTCGCGAGTCATGTTTGGCCCGCGAGATCTTTATAGTAGTGGGGTTGGTGGGAGTGGCGGCCACTACCCAATTCGTGCATTTTTTTTTCATCAGGTCCACCTCTTTCTTGCGGTTATGTGACCTCCTGATTTTTTTTAAAAATATGTGAGCATTGTATTTCTTCTAAAAATCGTTAATTTCTAGAAAAAGGAAAACAAAACTTGAAATAGGAAATTTCTCTTAAATTCACAAACATTTTTTGTAAACACGACCAATTTTAAGGCGGAGAAACGAACATTTTTTGAATTTGTGAACAACTTTTTAAAATGGAAACTTGTTTTGAACATTGAAATCAATTTTCAAAAATGTCTTTTTAATCACGAACGTTATTTTGGATTTGTGAACATTTTGGTAAAATGAATATATTCGAATTTCTATTATTTTGTTAATGATTATTTTTTACAAATATAGAAAAATCATTTTTTAGTAAATGCGAACATTTTTTTGTTTCAAACAAATTTCAACGAAAAGAAAAATTTAAGTTTCCAATTATTTTTGAAGGCGGGAACAAATTTTGAAATTATAAGTTTTAACAAAAATTAGTAAAAAAAGGAAATTTTGACAAGTTAAAAAATTAATTTATGGGAAAAGAATAAATAAATTGGAAGGGAAAAAATAAAAATAGAAAAAGAACACAGAAATAATAATAATGGGCCGGCCCAACATTGGGCGACTGACGGGAAGCTCCACCTATTGGCCATGCTGTGTGACGAATAAGGTTTCCCAGCGGCGCACAGGATATAATTGGGTGGCTTTTATGGGCCTTAGCGCGTGCGGCCCACGTATGAAATTCTGGACAAAACTTTTTATTTTTTAGCAGACCACAAAAATTTAGTACCATCTCGGATATAAGAAAAATATTTTCGGTGGTGAATGGATGAAAAATTGAAGAAACGCACCTTGCTTTATTAGTAGGGGTATAGAGGTATAGATGTGTGTGTGTGTAGACACACACTATAGCTAGCTAGACCAACTAGTAGTAATCATATTCGGTGATTAATTAGAAACCTATACAGACACGTTCGTGTACACATGTATTGAACAGGGCACGGACATGTACATGTCGTGTTTAAGTCCAACAGGAAAGAGGGGTCAGCAGCACTCATCAGCACAGCAGGGTCACGTGATTCTTGGGAAGCAGAGCTCCCGTCGTAGCAGTGAAATTATTGATGAGTAGTGATTGTTTGGTAGAGAGGACAGTGATGATGAACAGCGAGTGTTCCCTCAGCAAGTCTCACTTTTCACTCACATGTGAATTAGTTGTATCCATGAGTGAAGATAGGGTTTGTTAGGTAGGGTGGCCTTGCTTGTTACCTTATGCATACAGCCGGGCTGATAACTGCATATATTTACATACAGCTGCAAGCCCTTTGCTGATTAGGACAGGTATGTAATTTCCGCTCCTGCGTTGTGTTGCTGCTGTAACTTATGAGCAGTAGAGCCAAGAGGTTGAGCAGACAATCACTGAATAATCAGTGCAAGTTCCTCCTTAATTTGCGTACATATGCATACAGCCGTCTACTGTTCGTTCATTTCCAGAGTGTGCTGAGTGACAGCTTCAGCTCTTATTATATCTGTAGTTCTGCCATTAGATGTTCAGATTCGAAACCCGGATAAGTAGGGGATGGTTGATTGATAGTCACCACTGTTATTTTCCTCCTGTTGTGCTGTTGCTTAGCACCCATGTTTTTACGCTGAACTTCGATGTTGCCTCGCCAGATCCCAGGTCCGTCATCGCCGTTCCCTCGCCCAGGTTTGCCATCGCCGTTGCCTCGCCATCTTTTGGCAATCCTCCACCGACGTCAGCGCCTCGCTGACAATGCTTTTCTCTCAAATGACTGCAACAATTTCTGTCCAGAAACTTGTCAGTGATCTCAAGTCTTTTCTGGTCGACCTCGCAATGAACCAACACATCAAACTGACCTAGAACTGCAAGGACTTGAGCCCAGACATGGTTTTGCAGCTCTGGCTCACCGCGTTGCACCAGTGCACATGGTGACCCCGTGTATCCAGGGTGCTCGACAGGTGCTCGGCGCATCGGCAACTCCCCTGTCGCACCCGTGAAGCCGCCCTGAGGCAACCAAGAGTGCCGGTTATCTTCTGCGACTTCGAGTCCTTCCTCCCCGTGCCTCCATGTAGCTCCCTGACGCAGGCAGCCTGCGCCGAGGACGCGGACACCATGGCGCAGAGCCAACAGTGCGCCGCGTGACCGTGCAGACCCTCTCCCTTGCCCTGTGCTTGGCTCTATTTTTTTCGTCGTTCCGATTGTGTTCTATGAGTCGACCAAGCTCATTTTGCATATGCTTGGATTCTAATGTTTCTTGTGGCTGATTTTGCCATGTATGAGTTGGCATGCTTTATTTTTCTGAAATTTGTTTCTTGTGGATTACTGTTTGTGCAATAGTATGAGTTGGATTTATGTACTCATGGATGACTGTTTCCGCAACTAAGATACAACCTACAAGTTGTTTTCCTTTCATCGAAATTTGCCAAGCATGTATGATGTTTCATCAGTTTTTTATGCAGGAATGGTATGCATAATTTTCTTGATAAGGTCGCCACGATTTGTTGATACACAAGTATCTGCTCTAGAGATGGGCTCTCACTAATGCACACATCAATGTGCATGCCCCGCAAGAAAGGTACATCGTCGTAACTGTTTAAGTAGAGTACTCCGATACAAAGCCTCGCTAGCCCACGACCAGGTAACTATCCCCACACAAGAAATTGTTAAACACCAAATTTTTAGAAGATATTACTCGTGTAATTTGCTATTGGCACTTACAGTGCACATTTAGTTTTACAGTGGGTGATAATCAGACTTAAAAAACAATATTTCTCCTTTTACAGCTTGTTCAATAATTTGATGAATTGGTCAAAAAAAGTCCTTCCTGCTTTGTGTACTGGGCACATCTAATTCTAGTTTGTGCATGCTAACAAGTCTGTGTGCACTCTAGAATACTGGAGAAGTTAGCCCATGTCATCTTTGCAACTTTATCTGTGTGCACTCTAGAATACTAGAACTTTACCAAAGTTCTCTTAAAATATTATGCAAGCCTAACCTTCTTTTCTCCTTTTTTATAAAAAGAACGAGGACATGCTCTGGCTGAGCCATGCTTTCTTTGAAGATAGCCATTAATTAAGTTTCCACATAAGAGAAAAGAGAAAAACTAGTTTGCAAAGGGTATACATTTAGTAATGCTGCCAATTAAAACTTGAAAACTAGAGGGAAAATTAAAAAATGGCTTCATAGTGCATATATATCTGGTCTGTTTTCTTAACTACTCCCTCCGTCCGGAAATACTTGTCACATAAATGGATGAAAATGGATGTATCTAGAATTAAAATACATCTAGATACATTCATTTCAATGACAAGTATTTCTGGACGGAGGGAGTATAATCTAAGAAACCATAGCTCGCTTGAATGATTCATTTTCAGTATTTGTTGCAACCATATCATTCCTGCAGTTATATAGTTCATTGAGTTCAGCGGAAAACAAAATGCCTTCCTGCTACTAACTTTATGCTAAATATGGTCTTTGGAATGGCTTTGTTTTCACTAAGTGCACTTCCTGTTACTAACTGGTACATGTATATTTGCAGGTGCATATCTGATTGTTCGCTGATTGAGAAACTTCAGATGCAATCTCTCAAGTTACAATAAGAACCTGATTGGTTGATGTTCTCATAGGGATGGATATCTTTTGTAACCAAACTGTTTGCATTACATTCGCAATTTTTTGTTCTTTGGAATGAAGGGAAACTCTGAAGTTTGAACAAATTCAGATTTCTAAGATTGCTCAAACATAGGAATTCTTTTGCAGGGACAATATGGCCGAAAGTAGGAAACCCACAAATTGATCCAAGATGTTCCACTGATCGCTTTTGTTCATAACATGGTCGACACATTTTGTTCATATTGAAGTTGATGCTGACTTTGTGATCCAAGATTTGCCTCTTCCATCGGCAAAAGTCTCCCCGGCAATGGCTCCATAAATCCTTCTTGCTACCTCTTGAGCTTGCTTTGGTTTTTCCCTTGAAGAGGAAAGAGTGATGCAGCAAAGTTGTGTAAGTATTTCCCTCAGTTTTGAGAACTAATGTATTAATCTAGTAGGAGACGATGCACAAGTCACATAGTACCTGCACAAACAATCAAGAACCTTGCAACCAACGTGATAAAGGGGTTGTCAATCCCTTCACGGTCAATCGCAAAAGTGAGATCTAATAGATATGGTAAAGTAAATTTTATTGGTATTTTTGTTGTATAGATTGGAAAGTAAAGATTGCAAAATAGTAAACGAGATTTAAAGAGATGCAAATATAATGGAAAAGAGATGTAATATAATAGGAAAGACACCCGGGGGCCATTGATTTCACTAGTGGCTTCTCTCAAGATAGCATGTATTACGGTAGGTGAACAAATTACTGCTGAACAATTGATAGAAAAGCGCATAAATATGAAGACATCTAAGGCAATGATCATGAATATAGGCATCACGTCCGTGTCAAGTAGACCAAAACAATTCTGCATCAACTACTATTACTCAACACATCGACCGTTATCCAACATGCATCTAGAGTATTAAGTTCATAAGAACGGAGTAACGCATTAAGCAAGATGACATGATGTAGAAGGATAAACTCAAGCAATATGATATAAACCCCATCTTTTTATCCTCGATGACAACAATACAATACGTGCCTTGCTGCCCCTACTATCACTGGGAAAGGACACCGCAAGATTGAACCCAAAGCTAAGAACTTCTCCCATTACGAGAAACATCAGTCTAGTAGGCCAAACTAAACCGATAATTTGAAGAGACTTGCAAAGATATCAAATCATGCATACAAGAATTCAGAGAAGAACCAAATAATATTCATAGATAATCTGATCATCATGCACTGCCTCATTGATAGTCTACCTATCTACTAACACTTGCATTTGCCGTCTATAGTGCGCATAGCTTATGCTGTTCTACTAGTGTATAGCTTGCACTCAGTTCATCTGCATTCGATTGTCATCTCACTGACTATCTGCTATCTGATTCTAGATTGCTTTCGCTATCATGTCTACTCTAGAATGATTTGCTACATATCGTTACTTATTTAACTAGGATAGTATGCAATTAAGTATGTTTGAATTATTATATGGATTATGACTAGTAGATTTAATGATATTTAGTATGATCCATATTATCTTGATAATTGATGCCATCATAGCTAACTTGCAAGGCATTGCAATTAAAGTTCATGAGCATATAAACTTGTTCGATTGGCATTTTAAGTGAAGGCTATTAGATATTGGACATGTTGTTCTAGAGCTCTTAATACTTTCAATGATGGCAATCAATGATCATCTAGATGGCTCAGGATGCTACTTGATAGGCTGGTAAGCTTCATAAGTCGACCTTAGCGATGGATGTATGCACTCTAGTTTCATTGGAGATTTGAATGACACTTCGTGTAATGTGAGATCTGCGCTTATTGCATATGACAGTCTGATCATGTAAGATTAGTGAGACACTATGAGTCATTGATAGGCTTTCATAGCTATTAGAGGTCTTGATAGAAGAGTTGGACGAGCTGGATGTGAGTTCCATGGCTATTCTAGTGGTAGTGATTGCTGAGAGATATGCTGTGCATAGTACCTGGTGTAATATACTTTCGAGTAGAGCATGAGACTTATGTAAATTAGAGCATCAGTAGTGTATGTAAAGAATGATATGTAGGTGGACCATGAGTATGAATGATGCTTTAGTGCAGATAGCCAATCTTGCGATACGATGCAATGCTTTATCATGAATATCTGATCATGAAGACCATTGTCGCAAGATATGTTAGCTGAGTATTTATCCTATATTGATCAGTCAGTTAGATCTAAATAATTGTGAGTATCAACAGAAATGATGGTGTAATAAAATGAAATTGCGAATATTATTTCTTCGCACTTCATATTGTCTTCTAGAGTAGCCCGCTTGTTTTTCAATGTCGCGTTGTGGATGAACTCGCACGTAGTATCCACAAAATCATTCCCTTCCTCCTGCCACAAGCACTTTACGAGAAATAGAGGTCAATCAAACTGATAATGAAGCATTATATAAATGGCATTGATGAAAGTATAGCTATAGAATCAACGGAGATCTTGGCATGATAGTACTTACTTTCGGGTATGTATATCGCAGCTCCTTCGGCAGTCCCGGAGCTTGTGCGGTGAACTGTTTCCAAACCCTGCAAGACAAAGAAAATATTTGTTATTACTTGAGATATCAAGAAATGAACAAAAAGTTGCCGATATGGTGCGATAATGATCGATTGAACTTACTTGCTGAGCATTTCAGTCATGTCCGCATAGGTGCTGGGATCTTTCCGTCAGAGTCTAAGGCGGTTACTAGTCCACGCTCAAGCTTAATCTCGAAGAATATAGTGGTACCTACACGCATAAGCATAACTCATCAATTACATTAACCTCGCTCGAGTAATAAGGAAAACCGAATATGCACACGACAGTAACACTCACGGGCCGTGGTAAGGAAAGAGTATGGTATCTTTGTTTTGATTTTTGATCAATGATTGTAGCAAGTTGTCCTCGGCCTCTTCGGCGTGCTTTTCAACCAGAAAAACATCTATGATATTTGTGTTAATGAACCCAATATCATAGATTTCATTTTACTTTCGGCGATCTTCAATCTGCATAATATATTGAGGATAATTAATTATAAATACATGCAATGAAAGAGCCGAGCTATATATAAAGACTAATGACAGAAATAGTACTTACAGGCAGTAGCAAAGACCATTAATTTATCGAGGGCCTTTTGATCGAAGAACTCGAAGAACTCCTCAAATGGAATAGACAACAGATCATTTGAAGCGAGGTCGTGCTCCTCTTTAATATTCAGATACAAAGTGTTCGTCCCTCGGACTCTCTGCGGGTTTTCATGTACCAACTGTGGAATCTTCGCATCATTGTTGTCGAGACTTTTCATCTTTGACGAGAGGCTTCCCGTACTCGTATCTGAATAAGTCCACCTCCATGAAATCAGGAAGTGCATCGTCAGGCAGGTAATCTTCAAGATTGCCATAACCGGCCACCGTCCCCGGAGGATTAGACACATTCAGCGGGGGGCACGATTGCTGTGCTTGTTCGCCGAGCTGGGCAATTTTTTTCCCCTTTGCCCGTTGTTCTCTTAACCTTTTATCAGTCATAGTAGTTCCCGACCGCTTGGCTTGGAGATATGTCTGTTCGATGTCGCTCATAGTTGGTTCTCGGCGGAGACTTTGGTGGTTTCCTCGGGGCATTGAGAGTGCGCTTTGCTTTCACGGATCGACCTTCTCCTCCGGAGGTGGATGTATCTTTGCTTTAACCCCTTCAAAGAACTCCTTCACTTGGAGTGCACTTACGATCGTATCGTTTTCCTCCTTGCTCCTCTCATACGGTAACTTCTCTACAGGCTTTAGAGGTGGACCGTGTCTGTATTACCTCTCTCTTCTTGTGCTGCTAGACGCCGGGAGCAGGAGCCAGGCTGCGGCGTCTGTCTTCCTTCGTGCTTGCTTACGGCGGAGGAGAAGGACTCTGACGCATCGGAGCAGCAGGCGGGCGGGTCTCTTCCGCCCTTGCTGGCGGCGGAGAAGGAGGAGGAGTGCCGCCACGCGCCGGAGAAGGGGCGGAGTGCCGCCGCGTGCCTCTGATCTTCACTCGCCGGGAGGAGGCGGTGGAGGCGGAGTGCCGCCATCGTGCCTGATCGTCACTCGCCGGAGGAGGAGGCGGTGGAGGCGGAGTGCCTGACTCGCGGATGAGGAGGAGGCGGGCGTCCGATTCGAGAAGGTCGATGAGCTCCTTCCGCCATAGGCATGGAGTCTTGAGCGAACCCAGCCTAGTCTCCCCTTCACGGTAGGGTGCTCAAGCTCGAGGTCCTCAAATCCCTCCGTTATTTCATCCACCATCACCTTAGCAAATCCTACGGAATCGGTGGCGGTGATAAGTTGTGCGGGTCCACTAGGATAAACTTGGCCAACAACCGCCTTGACCTTCAAATTCATGCATCGCGCCATAATGTGGCAATTTTGAGACTCCGTGATACCATCCACGGGATAGCTGGCGAGCCGTCAAGACATGCTCCGCTGAAGCAGCTCGGTGGAAGCAACGCTGCTTCTGCGCTGAGATGGCGGGGTAACCGGGGAAGCTTCGACATGTCGTTTGTTGCGATCTGCTGCTTCGTTCCTCTTCTCGATCCTCTAGCCCCATTACCCTTCCAAGCAGCGCTGCATTTGGTCATGCTCCACTTTCTTCCTCCTCTCGTGGGTTTTGTAACCCCTGCGTCCGGAAAACCAACCTTCCACGGAAGTGAGCTGGCGTGCCTCGTGTCCGTCCATGGTGCTCGGGATTCCCAAGGGCCATTGTGAGCTCGTCCTTCTCCTGTTTGGAAGAGCGTCCCTCGCTGCGCAGCATCAATATATTGTCGAAGTTTCTTGGTGGTGTTTGCGATTGCTCGTTAGTCCTTGACACTACCCTGTTACGAGGTCCAAGGTTCCGCCAGCCCGAAGAACCAAGTCCGCAGCAGTCAGCCAGCGCATCGTCTCTGGTTCGATCCCTTTTCAAGCGAGATCATGCTCAGCCTTGGACCACTTAGGCGGGCTTTGAGGTAGCCACGACCCGTGCGATGGTGAAGCGTCTTCTTCGCAGCATTTTTCTTGTTTGTCTCCGACATCTTCTTACTCTTTTCCGATGTCATGTGGGCCACAAATGCGGGCGATGATCTTTGATCTTCTCATATTTGCCGATGAATTCTGGTGTCTCTTTTTCTTGACAAACTGGTTCAGCTCTTTCCTCCACCTCCTCATTAGGCCAGCCATCTTCTTAAGAGCACAAGACTTGATTAATTGCTCTTTAGCGGCTTCTCCGGATCCTCCTCTGGCGGTAGGGTGAAATTTGCCTTCAGCTCATTCCAAAGATCTTCTTTCTGCATATCATTGACATAAGACACCTCGGCGTCTTCATCCTTAGCAGGCTTATACCATTCTTTGGATCTTGATCGGGATCCTCTCCTAACAAGAACCCCTTGCCTTGAGCGAAAATGCCTTCTTTGTCGGTTGGGTTCAATCGGTTCGCCGTCGAACACGATTTCTATGATCTCAAACTTTTCATCCGAGCTCAACTTTTCTTGGGCCTCGTCTCCGTGCATCAAGTTGTGCTCGATCCGGAGGGCTAGAAATTATAAGGAAGAAAGGCGACAGTACTTAATATGTGTACATATACCAAAACAATGGATGCATCAATTAACTTGTCGTACGGGCTTAACTAATATATATATACCTGGCGGACTCGGTTCGGTGACTCGGCTCGCACGGTCTCCTTCGTCTTGTACCTCCATTGTGTCACGGAGCCATCATGAACATAGTCCTCCTCTTGTACCGGCATTAATGAGTCGAAGCCATCATAATCATAGCCCTCTTCTTCATCCATCGACCAGCGGTGTCGATGAGAAATGACGCAACATCATCACTTCCATTTGCGATTATTTCCCCAACATCGCTTCGCTTTCTTCGTCTCGGGAGTGCTCCATAGTTTACGCAAATATTGACAACATGTCAATTATTATTCAACATCGTTTTCTCTCTAGGGTTTGGGTGTCCTCGAGAGTTTTGGTCGAGCGAGAGGGCGAGGGGCTGCTGCAGTTGTATCTAGAGGGGTTAATTATATCGACAACGGCCGCGACATACATATACATATCGGGGAGGGGTATCGGTACCACCCCTCGTGTTTAAGTTTCTTCTTTCTCCTTTCCTTTCTTTCTTCTTCTCCTCTTCTTTTTCTTCTTCTCCCTCAAGAAAGGAAAATAATTAAGGAAAAGGAAGAAAAGAGGAAGAAGGAAGAAGGAAGAAGAAGAAGAAGTAAAAGAAGAAAAAAAAAGAGGAGAAGAAGAAAGGAATAGAGGAGAAGAAGAAAAAATAGAATTTCTCCTTTCTCCTCTATTCCTTTCTTCTTCTCCTCTTCTTTTTCTTCTTTTTTCCTCTTCTTATTTATTTCTCCTCTTCTTCCTCTCCTCTTTTTCTCCTTTCTTCCTCTTCTTATTTTCCTTTTCCCTCTCATTCTTTTAGTATTGCTTGTTTTAAAAAAAATGTTCAAATAGAAAATTCCAAAAAAAAAACAAAGGTTTTGCCTAATGCATTGTTCATATGAATATACCAACATTTGCATATTCTACAATAATTAATATCAACAAAAAAACGAACTTTTCTAAAATCTATCTTTTGCATATATATAGCCACATATGAACAGAGCATATATATACATACACATATATGAACAGAAAAAAAACTAATAAAAATGAAACATATACATAACATATATGAACATATATACATACACATACACATATATGCATTATATGAACAGAAAAAAAAAACTATGAACATATACATACACATACACATATATGCATTATATGAACAGAAAAAAAAACTAATAAAAATGAAACATATACATAACATATATGAACATATATACATACACATACACATATATATGCATTATATGAACAGAAAAAAAACTAAAATAATAAAAATGAAAAAAAAAAAGCCCTGGCGGTGCGGCGCGGCGGCTCACAGCGGTGGCGGAGCTCGGGGGCGGGCGACAGCGACAGCGGCGGCAGACAGGCGCTGAGGCCCATGGGCGGCGGCGATGGCGAGCCTGGCGGCGACAGCAGCGAGCTGGCGGCGGCAACGGCCTTGAGGCTCGGGGAGGACAGCGACGACAGCGGCGCGTGCGGCGGCGGCGGCGGCGGCGGCAGGCAGCGGCGGCGTCGGGGGCAACTGGCGGCGTCGATCGTTCGGCGTCGTCGAGGGCAATGTGGCGATGAATGCAAAAGCGCAAAGTGCCACTTATATACAAGGAGCATTGGTCGGTTGGTGGCACCAACCGTGACTAATCTGCCTTTAGTCGGTTGGAGCCACCAACGGGACCACTTTCTCAATTCGGCAGCCCAAAGGGCGGAAGCTCGACCTTTGGTCGGTTGGTGGCTCTAACTGGACTAAACTGCTTAGTCGGTTGGTGCCACCAACCGGGACCAAACCCTATACTGCCAGCGTCGGGGCCAAAGTTTAATCCCACTCGCTAGTTGAGAGGGGCGCGATGGTTTATAAGCCCCTTGCCGCTCCCTCTTGAACTCCTTGAACTGCAGGCTTATGGGCCTACTTGCTCCTTCGTTGCTGTTGGACCTTCGGGCCTTCTGCGGGCTGAATCTGGCCGAAATAGGGATACTAGTCGTATTCAGGCCGTGGCGGCCAAGATGGGTGGCATTTTTTTTCTTGCTTTATTTAATTTATTTTGTTTCTACTTACAACAAAATACTTATTGTTGTTTTTTGTTTTGTTTTCTGCATTATTTATTTTCTTTTGTTTTTTGCTCTATTTTTTAAATCTTTTTGCTTCTAGTTTTAGGAAAATTATAAACTTTCTGTTAGTGCCATTACTAATTTTCAAATTTGAAAACACTTTTTTGTTTTCTTTCTTGCTTTATTTAATTTATTTTGTTTCTACTTACAACAAAATACTTATTGTTGCTATTTTTAATTATTACGAGGGCGAACCATAAGACATTTCAAATGAACTCTGAAAAAGTTGAAAGTTGGCATGGTATCATAAATTGACCCACACATAGCATGTGCATGTACAAAACGAAAAATGGTATCATACTCATCGAGTTACAATATAATGGTATCATAAGCGAACAATAGTTGCGGGAGAAAGTCTTCACTTTTTCTTCGCTTGTGTCATTGCTTATTCTTGCCGTAACCATGGATAATCTTCATCGTTTATCGGGATCTGGGGTCAGCCTTGACTTTAAAGGAGGAATTTCATGAAACTTTTCATAATCTTGAGACATGTCATCTTGTCCTCCACTCCCACGATGTCCCTTTTTCTGAAAAGAACTATGTGGCGCTTTGGCTCATCGTATGATGTATTTGCTTCCTTATCTTTTCTCTTTCTCGGTCTCTTGGACATGTCCTTCACATAGATAACCTGTGCCACATCATTGGCTAGGGCGAGCAGTTCGTCGATGTACCCAAGATTTTTCAGATCCACTTGTTGTCATTCCGTCTTGTGGGTCTACACACCCGCCTCTGACAGATTGACCCATTTGCACTTAAACAAAGGGACCTTAAAATCATGTCCGTAGTCAAGTTCCCATATGTCCACTATGTAACCATAATATGTGTCCTTTCCCCTCTCGGTTGTTGCATCAAGCGGACACCGCTGTTTTGGTTGGTGCTCTTTTGATCTTGGTCGATCGTGTAAAATGTATTCCCATTTATCTCGTATCCTTTCCAAATCAATACGGTCAAAGATGGTCCCTGGATAACAAGTACAGCTCCTCACAAGCAGTCTGTCACCTCGTCGTGCTTCCAACCAAGCTGCTGAAAGTCTGATGTGTTCACATGTAATCCGATCGTCGCCTTTGCTCAGGGTGTTTGAAGCCTTGATTGTTCTTGTGTTCATCGACATCTGGGGTCACCAAGGTAGAGTTACGTAGAAGCGTGTAGTGGGCTTGAGACCAAGAATATCCGTCCTGCATATTATTGAGTCCTTTCCAAGCGTGCCTTTTCGGTCAGTCTCCCCTCATACCGCGATTTAGGGAGACCTATCTTCTTAAGGCCAGGAATGAAGTCAACACAAAACCCGATGACATCCTCTGTTTGATGGCCCATGGAGATGCTTCCTTCGGCCTAAGCGCGATTACGGACATATTTCTTTAGGACTCCATGAACCTCTCAAAGGGTACATATTGTGTAGAAATCTGGGGCCCGAATGACAATCTCGTCAACTAGATGAACAAGAGCGTGCGTCATGATATTGAAGAAGGATGGTGGGAACACCAGCTCGAAACCGACAAGACATTGCACCACATCACTCCTTAGCCTTGGTATGGTTTCGGATCGATCACCTTCGAGATATTGCATTGAGGAATGCACATAGCTTCACAATGGCTAATCGGACGTTTTCGGTAAAGCCCCTCAATGCAACCGGAAGCGATTGCGTCATAATCACGTGGCGTCATGAGACTTTAGGTTACGAAACTTTTTCTCGCCATATTTATTATTCCTTTTATATTCGACGAAGCCGGTCGGGACCTTCATACTAAGCAGGCATTCAAAGAAGATTTCCTTCTCTTCTTTGGTAAAACATAGCTGGCGGGACCTTCATCTTGCTTTGGAGGCATGCCGTCTTTTTCGTGCAAGCGTTGCAGGTCCTCTCGTGCCTCAGCTGTATCTTTTGTCTTCCCATACCGCCCAAGAAGCCTAGCAGGTTCACGCAAAGGTTCTTCGTCACGTGCATCACGTCGATCGAAGCGGACCTCTAGGTCTTTCGGTGAGGTAGGTCCCAAAATATAGATTTCTTCTTCCACATGGGTGCGTGTCCCTCGGCGTCACTCGGAACAGCTAGTCCGCGGGACCCTTTCCAAAGATTACGTGTAAATCATTGACCATAGCAAATGCGTGATCACCGATGCGCATGGCGGGCTTCTTCCGGTGATCTGCCTGCGCTTTGAAATGCTTGCCTTTCTTTCGACATTGATGGTTGGTCGGAAGAAATCGGCGATAGCCAGGTACACATTCTTCCTGCAGCTTGCGGTATATACTATCGATGTCAAGTAAGCAGTGCGTGCATCGTGGTATCCCTTGTTTGTGCATCACGAAAGGTTCTTGAGGCGGGCCAATCGTTGATGGTCACGAACAACAACGCCTTTAGGTTAAATTCCTCTGTTTGTGCTCATCCCACGTCGTACACGTTTCCATTCCACAGCTGTAAAGTTCTTCAACTAATGGCCTTAGGTACACATCAATGTCATTGCCGGGTTGCTTAGGGCCTTGGATGAGAACGGCATCATAATGAACTTCCGCTTCATGCACATCAAGGAGGAAGGTTATACATACATAGAGTCACGGGCCAGTGCTGTGATTGCTGCTCTGCTCCCGAAAGGATTAATGCCATCCGCGCTTAAAGCAAACCATCGTTCCTTGGCTCACTTGCAAACTCATCCCAGTACTTTCTCTCAATTTTTCTCCACTGCGACCCGTCGTGGGTGCTCTCAACTTCCGTCTTTCTTACGGTCCTCAACGTGCCATCGCATCAACTTGGCATGCTCTCCGTTTACGAGCAGACGTTTCAACCGTGGTATTATAGGAGCATACCACATCACCTTCGCGAGAACCCTCTTCTGGGGGCTCGCCGTCAACATCACGAGGTCATCTCGTCGATCTTATACCGTAATGCACGCATACCGGGCATGCGTTCAGATCCTTATGCGCACATGCGTAGAGGATCAGATCATTAGGGCATGCATGTATCTTACGCACCTCAATCCTAGAGGGCATCGACCTTCTTTGCTGCGTATGTCTTTGTCGGGCAATTCGTTATCCTTTGGAAGCTTCTTCTTCAATATTTTAAGTAGCTTCTCAAATCCTTTATCGAGCACTGCATTCTCGCCTTCCTTTGCAGCAATTCGATGCGGTACCTAGCTTTGTGTTGCCATCTTCGCAATTGGGGTACAACCCTTTTTGTGGTCCTCTAGCATGCGATCGAACTTCATCTTCTCTTTTGACTTTCGCATTGCGTCCTTGCATCGACAATGACCGGCGGAGATCATCATCATCGGGCACATCATCGGTTCCTCTTGATCTTCAGCAGCTTCTCCGTTGCGCATCATCGTGCACATCGTCTGGTTCCTCTTGATCTTACGGAGCATCACCGTATTCAGGGGGCACATAGTTGTCATCGTACTCTTCTTCTTCGCCGTCTTCCATCATAACCCCTATTTCTCCGTGCCTCGTCCAAACATTATAGTGTGGCATGAAACCCTTGTAAAGCGGTGGGTGTGCAGGATTTTCCGGTCGAGTAAGACTTCGTATTCCCACATATAGGGCATGGACAACACATAAAACCATTCTGCTTGTTTGCCTCAGCCACTTGAGAAAATTATGCACGCCCTTAATGTACTCGGAGGTGTGTCTTGAACCGTACATCCATTGCGGTTCATCTGTGTGCATTATATATAATTAAGTGTGTCAAAAATCATTAGAGATCATGAATAGATAATTAATTAAGTGACCAAATTAATAGAAGTTCATCATCACATTAAAACCAAAGTACATACATAGTTCTCATCTAACAACATAAAGCTCTGCGAGCATCTAAATTAATTAAACCATACATGAAACTATGTAAAACATTTCAATGCGAAAACAAATGCGATCATAATCGCAACCAATGTAACAACTGATCCAACGACATAATGATACCAAGCCTCGGTATGAATGGCATATTTTCTAATCTTTCTAATCTTCAAGCGCATTGCATCCATCTTGATCTTGTGATCATCAACAACATCCGCAACATGCAACTCCAATATCATCTTCTCCTCCTCAATTTTTCTAATTTTTCCTTCAACAAATTGTTTTCTTCTTCAACTAAATTTAACCTCTCGACAATAGGGTCGGTTGGAATTTCGGTTCAACAACCTCCTAGATGAATAAAATCTATGTCACGTTGGTCGGCATAATTGTCATAAATAATAAATGAACCAATAGTTATGAAAAGATAATATATACCACATCCGAATCATAGAGCGGGGCGAGGGCCGGCGGGCGGATACCAAAACCATCGCACTATATAAGATGCAATAATAAAAGTAAGAAAATTATACAAGCATATATCTATCTAAACATACAAATAAGAATATTATTCCTTTGGAAAGAAGATAAGAACAAGAGGCTCACCACGGTGGTGCCGCCGATGAGATCGGTGCGGGTGATCGGCGGCGTTGAAGGCGGGGATGGGGCGTGACGGACCGCTAAACCTAGACAAATATGGAGGAAAATGGAGCTTGGCGGTCGAGCTTGGAGAGGAGAAACCTTAAGTAGTGTGGCTCGGGCATTCCATCGAACACCTTGTGTGCATATGAGGTGAGCTAGAGCACCACCAAGCCCTCTCCCCTCGGCGAGAAAAAGCAGGCGGTGTGCTCTGCTCTTGCGAGGGTATATATAGGCACCACCATTGGTCCCGGTTGGTCACATGAACCGGGACTAAGGTTTGCCTTTGGTCCCGGTTTGTGCCACGAACCGGGGCGAATGGTTAATGGGCCAGGCGGGGATCATTGGTCGGTTCATCCCACCAACCGGACCAAAGGTCGAGACGAACAGGACCAATGGCCCGTGTGGCCGGCCGCCCTCGGGGCTCACGAACCGGGTCCGATGCCCCATTGGTCCCGGTTCGGATTGAACCGGGACTAATGGGCTGGACCGGCTGGACCATTGCCCCTTTTCTACTAGTGAGGCGAGAAGGCGGCGGGGAGCTGCTGCGGGCGACTTCATCTTGGAACTTGATGACCCAGCGGGCATCTTTGACGAGTTGAGGGCCTCGCGGATGGTGGGGCCGTGTTGGGAGACACCACCGAGTGAGTGAACCGGCGCAAACCAACCTGCGATGGTCGGGCGGAGGAGCGGCGGCGTGGCTCTGCACCTCCTCGATGGCTGCGACAAAGGCGGTTGTCGTATAGGGAGCCGCTGTTCAGCCTTAGGCTTGGTGGTGTTATCCTGCTGCCACCAGCCGCCATCGCCCGACCAACCGTGGGGCGGCGGGCGGCGCAGGCCTTGTCGGCTATGTCAAGCGGACTGAACATTCATGGCGGCGGCGGGGCGTGCTTATGCGGCGTGGCCATCGGTGCGACCATAGTCGCTAGCTCGAGCGCATGAGCTTGTGCTTGAGCAGGTGTCGTCTCGGCACCCGTTGATGAAAATCTTGAATGGCTTGCACCTTGTGCACTCCCTCGCAGCTGTTGCGCGATTCAGTCCAGCGCATGTGATACTCGTGCATGGTCTCCTCCGGGCCATGGAAACACATCTGGTGGCGAGGCCGGCCAAGCCACTTGTAGGTGCTAGTGAAATTGCTTACGATGGGCTTGGTGAAGTTGAGCCAGATTTGATGCTGCCAGCCGGCAGGCTGTTCATCCACGTCGGACGGAGCCACGAAGCATTAGGAGTGCATAGCGCGCGACCATATGCAGAGTTGCCGCCGCGATGCCAATGGCGATGGTGTAGCGGTGAGCGATCTTCGGCTGGCGGGTGATATGTCTTCGTCGTATCTATAATTTTTGATTGTTTCATGCCAATATTATACAACTTTCACATACTTTTGGCAACTTTTATATGATTTATTTGGCCTAACACTTATCCGGTGTCGATGCGGTTCTGTTTGTTGCATATTTTACGTATCACGAAAATACATATCAAACAAAGTCCAAACGTGATGAAACTCCATGGAGAATTATTTTGGAATATTTGTGAATTTTATGAGTTGCAATCACCACAAACGGAGGCCCACAGGGACCACGAGACACCAGGGTGCGCCCCAGGCCCCTGGCGCGTGGTGGTGGGTGTTGCCCTCCTTGAATGTCGGTTGGATCTCTACTTCGGGTGCAAGGAAGATTATATCAGGAAAAAATTGTGTAAAAAGATCAGCGCAATCGAAGTTACAGATCTCCGGGAATATAAGAAATGGTTTTCGGCCAGATCTGAAGAGGGCGAAACAGAAGAGAACAGCGAGGGAGATCCACCTACCCCTCCCCCGCCATGGAGACCATGGACTAGTGGGGAAACCCTCCTCCCATCTAGCGGGGGAGGCCAAGGAAGAGGAACAAGAAGGAGGGCTCTCTCCCCTCTCTCTGGTGGCGCGGAGTCCCTTGGGCTAGGATCGTGATGGCGATCTTCATCAACAATCTTGCTACCGTCTACACCAACTTTCTCCCCTCTATGCAGGTGGTGTAATCTCTACTTAAACATGGTGCTCAACTTCATATATTATTTCCCAATGATCTATTGTTATCCTATGATGTTTGAGTAGATCGTTTTGTCTTTTGGGTTAATTGTGATCTTGGTTGATATGATTGTATATTTTATTTATGGTGCTGTCCTACGGTGCCCTCCGTTCTCGCACAAATGTGAGGGGCCCTGCTGCAGGGTGTTGCAATATGTTCATGGTTCGCTTATGGTGGGTTGTGAGAGTGACGGAAGCTTAAACCAGAGTAAGTGGGGTATGACATATGGGAGTAAAGAGGACTTGACACTTAATGCTATGGTTGGGTTTCACGACCTTAATGATCTTTAGTAGTTGCGGATGCTTGCTAGAGTTCCAATCATAAGTGCATATGATCCAAGTAGAGAAAGTATGTTAGCTCATGCCTCTCCCTCATATAAAATTGCAAAAAATGGTTACTGGTACTTGTTATCGATTGCCTAGGGACAAATGACTTTCTCGTTGACAAAAGCTATCCACTTTTACTACCTTGCATTTTATTAAGTAGTTTTATTCTGTAAAGTACTCATAGTTTTATTGTTGAAAAATAGTGTCATACTTGTTTTAGGTAAAGCAAGCGTCAAGTGTGCGTAGAGTTGTATCGGTGGTCGATAGAACTTGAGGAATATTTGTTCGCCTTTAGCTCCTCGTTGGGTTCGACACACTTATTTATCGAAGAAGGCTACAAGCGATCCCCTATACTTGTGGGTTATCAGCGATGCCATTGTATTTGGGCGTGTTCTTGGGGTGGGGGCGGGCGTGAAACCCTTGGGGAAAGGCTCACCATGGATGCAAGGGCCAAAACCGGCGGACCAATCGACCCCTCCTCCTCCATCTTGAGGGCGGGCCAGCTACTCGATGTGAAGCGGTCGTCGCCGTCGTCAAGGTCTCACAGGCCCAACTGGCTGGCCAGACGAGTCGCGAGGAAAAGATCCGCGAGCACCGCCGCGCGTGACGGGCTAGCTGGCGCGTGGCATTCGGCTTGCACCGATCGTCTCCAGTCGGCTCGTCGTACTGGTCGCTGCTGATTATGATGGTGCGGTTGCACTGGGTCCGGCCGTTCTGGGACTTCCCGGATTGGGCCTCGCTAGGGCGCGGAGAAGACGCCTATCGGGTGTCCCCGAGGTCTAGGTCCCGAGAGTGGTGCGAGCCGGACGCTGCGGGGGCATCAAGGCGCCTCTGCTGCTCATTCGCAGCGGCTATGAGCTCGCGAACCTGCTACTGCCGTAGCAGCTCCTCACCATGCAGGGTCTCGAGGTCTTGCGAAGTCACTACCGCAGCGCACATGTTCTTAACGGGTGTCTCGTGAGACATGCGGGACTGTGCCTAGCGTCGTCTAAAGCCCCACCCAGGTGCGGCGATGTGATGTCGTGGGCAACCGGCGCTCCGCTGGGTGGACTCCAGCCGGCGCTGTGTAGCAGCGAGTTGCGTGGCCTCGTCTAGCAGGAGAACGCGCTCCACGTCGAGTCGAGCCCTGGCCAGGGTGGCGTCGGCGTCGATGGCAACGAGATCTTGAGGTTACAGTAGGGTTGCGTGCAGCAGTTAGCCTTGTTCGCGGCCGCCGGCCGTGGAAGTGGCCTTTGGATGAGGAGGTTGTGGAGTCGGTGGTTAGCACCTCCACCCTAGTCGAGCTCCTCCATGTTCCATGTTGCTGCAGATGGCACAGCCGATGGGGACGAAGTCGGTGATGCTAAGCACCCCACTAGGGTACTCATCGGGAGAACACCACGAAGATCGCATGGCGTGCGAAAGGCACGATGGAAGATCGGCGATTGGCGGGCCAGCGCCGGCCTTGGCACCAGCCTTGCATAATCGCTTCGGCGATGTCGGTGAAGGGCCTCGTCTGGAACTTGACTTTGGCCGGCGTCGCGAAACAACCCATGGTGGGCGCCAACTGTCGTGGTGATCTCATGGCAGATGTCATTGCATAGCTAAAAGTGGGGGGCTACGTGAGGACGCACGGTGGGTTTGAGAGGCGAGGTCGGCATGAGCTAGTGCGTGACACGAGACGTACCAGGTTCAGGGCCCTCCGAAGAGGTAACACCCCTAGTCCTACCGAATGGATGATATGCACTAGGTTACAGAGTTGCTCCTAGAGCTTTTTGGATGAAGGAGGAAGAGGTAACTAGTCCTCTACCCTGCCTCGGGAGTGTATGTGGGTGTGTTTTCTACTAGGATCTGACCCTCTACATGGAGGGGCTCGAGGGTCGATAGGCTGGCCCCCAGGTTACAATGGTAATAATACATACAGAGTGCACTACTAGGGAAAATCCTATACACAGGATCTTACTAGCAGCGCATTTTAAAATAAGCGTTGCTGCAATGTAGCGATGGCGCTCAGTGAGAACTTCGCCGCTGAAATAAAAGTAGCGATGGCGCGCCTCACGTAAGCCGTGCTACTGCTATAATTCCATGATCCCGCCAAAGCTAGTTCTAGCAGCAGCGTTATTTTGAAGTGCACTCTGCTAGGTAGTTAAGCGATGGCAGCGTTTACTATAGCGCATTACTGCTAAAACTAGCTATCTCCCCACCACGCTCTCCTCTATTTGATCCACTCACACTCACTCGATCTCCCCTCAACACCCCCCCATGATCCTCCCTACTTGGCTGCCGTTGCCTACTCCTCCTTCCTCTGCGCCACCATCACCTCCTCCTCCTCGTTGGACTGGGTACCGCCCTTCTCCTCCGTCCTTCCTCGACTACTTGCCCGGCCAGACCCTTCTCGCTCCGCCCTTCCTCCTCCGTCCTACTCTCTCGTCCCTCCTCCGATCGCCCCTCATTCTCCCTCCTCCTCCTCCATCCACAACCCCTCCTCCTTGCTACATTTTGATTTAGTAGGCTAGTTCATATGCAACATTTTATTTAGTTCATATGATTTAGTTGATTTAGTTGATTTAGTTGATTTAGAATATTTTGATTTAGTTGATTTAGTAGCCTAGTTGATTAGTTGACTTATAGAACATTTTGATTTAGTTGATTTAGTAGCCTAGTTGATTAGTTGATTTATAGAACATTTTGATTTAGTTGATTTAGTAGGCAAGTTGATTTAATATGCTAGTTGATTTAGTTGATTTATAGAACATTTAGATTTAGTTGATTTAGTACGCTAGTTGATAGCTCTAAAGATTTGGCACCACCTAGCTAGATCTTAGGATCATAATTGTCCATCAAATTGCTTCTCGCGGAAGAAGAATCAAATTGCTTCTCATAAAGATTTGGCATTTGCACTGCTAGCTGTTGGTTCTATTCTAGAAGGTGTTAGTAAGCTATGAAAATATAACTGAAGAAGAACCAAAAATATCACATGCTACTGTTTTTCTTTCCTGTGAAATGGATCGTTAATCCTTTGCTCATATTGCTTTAGGAAAATGGCACGCCACCACCACCACCATGTCGACTGTGCAAGTCAGGGTGTGCCAGTAGCCTTGCAACCAGCAAGCTGTTCGGCATCTACTTCCAGCCGAGTTTTCATCATACGGTGGTAAGAAATTATATGAAATGTAACAACTATTTTATTTTTATTGTTGGCATTACTGCATTGTGTCATTTTGCTTTTTTTTACACAGCGCCCCATGCAATGTGAGGTTGAAATTCAACAAGCTGATAGGAGACACTGTGACATTTGAGGCTCCTAGGGGGCCTTACACTATGGAGGTCGAGAAAGGACGCAATATGTCGCAGATTGGAGGAGATGGATGGGCCCGTTTCCTCGCCCGCATGCGTCTTACTGGTGGTGAGTTGATCAGCTTCTCCTTTAGAGCAGAAAGACCCAAACTGGCTGTCATTTATATCAACCTGGTGGAAGATGATGAAGATGACGAAGATGATGAAGACAATGAGGACCCAGTCGATGAAGATGAGGAGGACCCACTTCATAAAGCCATCGTAGCTCAAAGAATGAGGCTGAGCGAGGAGGAGGTGTGCAACCTATGGGACATAATTCCGTCACGTGCTGACTTTGTCGGGGTGCCATTCGTGACCCGCCTGACAAGTACCATGGTCGATCGACATGATATGGTATGTTATACTTACAAATGCAAATTATCCGATGATATGCTTAGTGTAGAGTACTATGATATGTTGTGTGGAATCTAGTCGATGATATGCTTTAGTGTAGAGTCCGATCAGATGCTTATTAGTGTAGAATCTAAGGAACTATTAATAGTGTAGATAATCCATATATACTTATTTGCAAGAGTATGTGCGAGGCTATTTATTAATTGATATGTTTTTCTTATTCAGAAATTGGCAAAGAGCCTATTTGTGAGTTATGGCATCGAGCCTGATGAAGAAGGCTTAGCTGGACTACACCTTATCGCGAGGGGCTCCGGCACAACCTGTACTTACCGCATGGACATGTACTGTCGCACAAACTTAAACTCGGTTGGGTGGAAGAGATTCCTCGTTAGCAAAAATCTTTGTGTTGGACAGGCCATCGTAATTACTATCAGGAACACCCACCGCCCAGGCTTGAGGATGATGATCATCTTCGATATCATCTAGAACTACATATGTGTGTGTGGCTATATCATCTAGAACAACATATATATGGCGATCATTGTCGATATCATCTAGAACTACATATGATGATAAATCGTTGATATCGCCTAATACTGCTTGATGATGCATGTTGACTATATATGAAATTTTTATCTAGTACTCCTCCGTTCCAAACTACTAAATGCGTGGTTTGAACTAAAACCATGACGAGTAATTTGGAGCAGGAGGTATACTACCTAGTACCTATAATGCTTTATGAAATTGATATCTAGTAGTACCTAGTATCTGGAAATTGCAGTTTATTGAAACTGAAACGGGGTAGAAAGCGGGAGGGGGGGGGGGAATGATGAATGATATAGCAGTAGCGAGGGGCTAGGAAACCACTACAGCTAATTAATAGTAGCGTGGGTGCGGACCATGCTAGTACTAAAAGTTAGCTGTAGCGACGTAGTAGTAGCGCTGGCTGCCGCGCTGCGATAACCTCAAAACCAGCGCTACTACTAGGGTTTTCCGTAGTAGTGGTGGGGCCTGGTGTCATCTTCGGGGCCGGCAATCCTGTCGGGTCTGCAGGTCTTGGTCTCTCTGCCTTGCCGGGTGCAGGTCGCCCAGGGGCTGCCACGTGTGGTGCGGCGGCTTCCGACATTGTATACGTCTGCCCGGCGGCGCTAGTCGGTCAGCGCCGCCGAGCTACTGAGTTGCGCCCGAGACACCCCCCTCGGGCGGGCGTGGGGCATTCTGCAGCCGCGCCACGCCGGCATAAAAGCGGGAAACGCTATAGCCATGCTTATGGGTCGCTGGGAGTTGACTTCGAGGCCAGCCGGCGTCTTGGGTGGCTGACCAGTGGCCTCACTGGCTGACTCGCTCTAGGGAGCGGCAAGGAGGCCACCCGGATTGAGGGTTTGTCTTGCCCGATGTTTTTGAAAGGATCCGGGTTCCGTTGCACCTTTCGAAGGTCATCCCCGACTACTTTAGATTTTTATATTTTTAATGTATACTTCTTTCACTGTTGTCTTGTGATGGAACCCAAAAATACTTAGAATACAAGATTAAGGATTGATTTGTTTCTTTTAACTTTTGTAAGAATTTGTAGCCACCACGCAAGTCATGTACACTTTACATGCAATTAACTATTTATCATCTAGAATCATACATAATTAACTCAAATGGATTTGATGTGACTCTATTATTTCCATCATAAGAGCATCTCCAACGGCAACGGCAAATTTCCACCGCTTACGTCGTGGATGGCGACATCAACGCCCGATGGGATACATTTTCACAACTCTAACCAACCAGGAGAAATCGTGCAAACACGGACCGATTTTAAATAAACATGAAGGATTTGGTGCCAGATTTTAATATAAACGTGATGGATTTCATTAAATTTACATGAACTAAGAGGTGCTAATCCATCTCTCGAGGTATAATTAATACCTAATATCAATGGCCGCCTGTGGATCCCTTTGTCTTCCTCATGTCCGGCAGACACTTGCAAGGTCGATGAAGGTCCTCGCAAAATATGAGCCGGGCAGGACACCGCCTATATCGCAATGATCACCTCGATGGTGGCCTTCATGGGATCTTCCTCGTGTTTGCTGGACAGTTGCGGGGTCAGCGAAGGTCCTCGCAAGAGATGAACCAGGCAAGAAACCACATGTATACATAGTCGTCGCATCGGTGGTGGCCTTCATGAGACCCAAGTGGCGGCGGCCTCCGTGTTCGACTTCTCCTCGATGATGGCGGTGGACACGGAGAGGCTGGCCACCGACTCATCGCTCTCCGCACACCGGCCTCGTCTTTGCACGCATGTCGCTGCTGCAGCACGGGAGGCGCTGCCACAACCATGGGAGTCGCGACCACTACAGAGCGGTGTGGCGCGACCACGACACTAGTGGCACGATGCGACAGCGCCAGCAGCAGCGCCCGTGCGGCATGGAGCTACGCCACTCCTCATCGGGCTAAAGCTGGGCGGCGAGTCGCTGAACCATGCACCGGCTAGGGGCGACAATTGGCTCCGTCAGGCTAGGCAAGGTAGGTGAAGCACCGAGCGGCTTCGCTCGTACCCTTAGGGCTCGGCGAGCCACCCAACTGCCTATGCCGGAGAATGGCTCCTCAAAAGCCAGCGGAAGAGTGGAGAAAATGGTGAAGGAGGAGATGGAGAGCGGTGGAGTGGTGCGATTCTTGTCCGCCGTCTGGCATCGTTTAAATAGAGGGCGGAGGGTAGGAGCTTGGCCAGACGGGAGGAGCTCGGCCGATGTTGCATTTAATTCTGACCCGCTCATGAACGAATTTGTGGCTGGAGTAGGTTTCTAAGTTTGCATGCGGGTTTAATGGAGGCCTTTGATGGAGGCGAGGAGGCATGTTCAGCTGGACGTGCAGTGGGCGGCGCAGTATTCCCTACTACTGGTAGTATACTACTACCTCCGTCCTGATTTATTGTTTCCCATTATAATCTGTGCCAAATTTTGACCATAAATTTGACTACAAATTTTGACCATAAATTTGACTATCACAATGTTCATACATTTCGTAAAAAAAATATATCATTGAAAACTATGTTAAAATACGAATCCAACGATATAATTTTTGTTGACATGCACTAACATTTCGTCAGTTAAATCTTTAGTCAAAATTTAGCACAAATTACAAAAAGACTAATAAACCAAGACGGAGGTAGTAGTAGTATTTGATTTGACAGCTAGCAAAACCAGGACGGCAAAACAAATTGAGAAATGGACCGTAAACTAGTAAACCAGCACAGTTCGGTTTAATGCAGATAAGGGAGAGGTAGCGGTTGCGGAAAGTTGAGCGGCCATTAATGGGAGTGGGAGTGGGCATGTCTTTCAAGTACACTATTTGTGTCTTTGCTGACCTGCTACTTGTGCGCTGGCAGCTTTGATTGTAAAACTTGCTCCTCTCCTTAATACAAAAGACATGCAACCCTCGTGCATGTTGTTGAAAAGAGAACCTAAACCATAGGATTCCCCAGAAGCAAACTTTTGGAATTTTATCAATTTCTAGAGATCCGAAGGACTAGAATATCGTCAGAGATTAGCCATGGATAGAGGTCTTGGGGAAGTTATCTAACCAGATAGAGGTCTTGCGGAAGTTATCTAACCACGTGCTACAAACATTAGTTGGTTTCGAGATATTATGGGTTTCAACTCTAACCTACATAACTTATTTGGGACTAAAAGGCTTTGTTGTTGTTGCTGTTGTTATTGTTGTTGTTGTTGTATCATACTAATTTTTGCAATTGAATTTCTATTTCTAGAAAAAGAGAATGCATAAGTACTAGTCAATAGGTAACATATCTAGTTATGTTGAGCTTTGAAATAATAGATTCAGAGTGATCGGAAGATAAGTGTGTCAAGTCCTTCCTTAGAAGATTTGAAGCTCGATTGGTGAAAACTGCAGTTCTTCCAATAAATAGAAATATATTTGTCTCAATCATCACAGACTAAATATAAGATTGAGAAGTTGCCGGCACCAATTTGCTAGTATAATTATTTAAAAATATACAGACCTCATAAGGCTGGCTATAGTGGGGTAAGGGCATCTCCAACAGTTGTAAGATAGGTGTTGGTAAATTTGCCACCTAGGACATAGTGATGATGTGGCATGTATTAAAGGTGGAGAGAGAGCAAAGTTGTATGTAGATTAACCAACAACCTTTGCACAAGCTCAAGGTGAAATAGAGAGCAACCACATTTATTGTCCCACCATCTATTGGATAGCTTACATACAACCCATTGGAGTAGTTATATGATAGCTTGTTGGTTGATGACATGGACATTTTACCAACAAGACTAACATACAACCTGTTGAAGTTGCCCTAACATAACTAGTATCATGTACTTGGGACTCATAAACATGCTTATGTGGCAGACAATTAAAGAAGAGAGAGGTAGTAGTAACATAGGTAGATACCGTAACAAATGTTATGCTACTATGTGTCATGCATGGCAATAAATGAGATCATCTATGATATTATTTTATGATATTATGCACTGTAGATTTAGTATCATACACTAGTATCATATGCATAATATTAGTATATGTTACTCTCCATTATGACCAGTCTAAGAAAGCGGCGGACAGGTGCGAGGTAACGTTGGGAACAGCGGCCAGCCTTTACCCCACGGCGCCTCGACAGCCCCCTGCCCGTCATCTCGTGGTGCTAGGTTATATATATATGACGCCTTGTCTTGCTCAACAGAAAACAAAGAGAGACTCAGAGACAGCGCGTGTGTGTGTATAGTCAGATGCATGTTACCTGACTCACCAACTAATTATTAACCTGGGCTTGGATCAAGCTATATAATAAGTCTTATCTACAATTCACCCCCTTGACCTAACACACCTACTCCTTTAATACATGGAGTAGCATATATGTATATATCGTTCTACCGTGACGACCACGCAAGATTAGCTAGCTTGTCTAATTTGCTTGGAGGTAGCTAGGTAGGCACATATACAAGGTGCACCCGTGTGACGAGAGGATGGGGAGGGCGCCGTGCTGCGAGAAGGTGGGGTTGAAGCAAGGAAGGTGGACGGCGGAGGAGGATGACATACTCACGAAATACATTGCTCAGCACGGCGAGGGCTCATGGAGATCTCTGCCCAAGAATGCAGGTAAATATGACATGAGCTTGCTGCGACTACTTTAGCAGGGTTTTCACAGCAACCACTAGCTAGTTAATTAATTGAAACTTAATGATCAAAGAGATTAATTAACTAGCTACGCATTCGTGACGAACATGTACATATGTTAACATATTCCTGCTTCCTTTGGTCTGCATACTTCTGCAGGGCTGCTGAGGTGTGGCAAGAGCGCAGCCTACGGTGGCTCAACTACCTGAGCGACAGGGGTGAAGAGGGCAACTTCTCTAAGGAGGAGGATAATCTCATCGTCAAGCTCCATGCCACCCTTGGCAGCAGGTACGGATCCGTGGATACCATTACCAGTACAACTTGCTGTTTGCCTTCGCAAGAAGATATGGTATCGAACTATTATCTGTTGCAACTTCTTGTGTGTGCGGTTCTATTTTCGGACAAGAGATATTTGCATTCATATTTGAGAAAAGTCCACTTTTAGTCCCTTAATTCTTCGGTTTGCTCACTTTTAGTCCCTCAACTCTAAAACTGAACAGATTGCACCACGAACTATCGAAACCAGCCACTTTTCGTCCCTGCGAGTTTCGCCGCCGAGTCAACCGGTTTCGACCACGGGTGAACAGTGCACTGATGAAAAGTAAAATCGAAAAAATAGCAAAAAGATCAAAAAATCTGCATTTTTTATGTCGAAGATACTCAGGTGCGTGCCAATTTTTGTCATGTTTGGACGTTTGAGGAGCTCACGGCAAAAAAAACTAAATGTACTCAGAAATGAACAGTAAATTCAAAAAAGAGCAAAAACTCAAAAATTCTGAAATTTTTGGCATCAAAATTCTCAGGTGCGCAAGGTGCGTGCAAATTTCCGTGCTGAAATGGCATCCAGCGTAGCTCGTGGCAAAAACAAAATAAGCGTATGTGTGTGCGCCGCTTGGATGGTTTTCAAACCCTCGGATGTCATTTTAGCACGAAATTTTTCGTGCACCTTAGCACCTAAGAATCTTTGAGGTAAAATTTTCATATTTTTTGATTTTTTTATATTTTTTGAATTTATTGTTCATCACGAGTATATTTAGTTTTGTTTTTTTAAGCTCCTCGAATGTCCAAACATGAAAAAAATTGGCACACACCTTGCGCACTGATTATCTCGACATAAAAAAACAGATTTTAATTATTTTTTACTGTTCATCCCGTGGTCAAAACCGGTGGACTCAGCAGCGAAACTCCGAGGGACGAAAAGTGGCTGGTTTCAAGAGTTAGTGGTGCAATCTATCCGGTTTTAGAGTTGAGGACCAAAAGTGAGCAAACTGAAGAATTGAGGGTAAAAAGTGAACTTTTCTCTTCATATTTTTAGTGTTGCCATTCTTGCATTGTGTCATTTTGCTTTTTTACACAACGTCCCATGCAATGTGAGGTTAAAATTCAACAAGCTGACAGGAGACCTTTGTGACATTTGAGGCTCCTAGGGGGTGTACACTATGGAGGTCGAGAAAGGGCGCAATATGTCGCATGATTGGAGGAGATGGATGGGCCCGTTTCTCGCCGCATGCGTCTTCTTGGTGGTGAGTTGGTCAGCTTCTCCTTTAGAGCGAAAGACCCAAGCTGGCTGTCATTTATATCAACCTGGTGGAAGATGATGAAGATGGCGAAGATGATGAAGACAATGAGGACCCGGTCGATGAAGATGAGGAGGACCCACTTCATAAAGCCATCGTAGCTCAAAGAATGAGGCTGAGCGAGGAGGAGGTGTGCAACCTATGGGACATAATTCCGCCCGTGCTGACTTTGTTGGGGTGCCATTCGTGACCCGCCTAACAAGTACCATGGTCGTCGACATGATATGGTATGTCATACTTACAAATGCAAATTATCCGATGATATGCTTAGTGTAGAGTACTATGATATGTTGTGTGGAATCTAGGCGATGATATGCTTTAGTGTAGAGTCCGATCACATGCTTATTAGTGTAGAATCTAAGGAACTATTAATAGTGTAAATAATCCATATATACTTATTTGCAAGAGTATGTGCGAGGCTATTTATTAATTGATATGTTTTTCTTATTCAGAAATTGGCAAAGAGCCTATTTGTGAGTTATGGCATCGAGCCTGATGAAGAAGGCTCAGCTGGACTACACCTTATCGCGAGGGGCTCCGTCACAACCTGTACTTACCGCATGGACATGGGCGGTCACACACTTAAACTTCGGTTGGGTGGAAGAGATTCCTCGTTAGCAAGAATCTTTGTGTTGGACAGGCCATCCTAATTACTATCGAGAACACCCACCGCCCAGCTTGAGGATGATGATCATCTTGATATCATCTAGAACTACATATGTGTGTGTGGCTATATCATCTAGAACAACATATATATGGCGATCGTTGTCGATATCATCTAGAACTACATATGATGATCGTCGTTGATATCACCTAATACTGCTTGATGATGCATGTTGACTATATATGAAATTTTTATCTAGTACTCCTCCGTTTCCAAACTACTAAATAGTGGTTTGAACTAAAACCTGACGAGTAATTTGGAGCAGGTATACTACTAGTACCTATAATGCTTTATGAAATTGATATCTAGTAGTACCTAGTATCTGGAAATTGCAGTTTATTGAAACTGAAGCGGGGTAGAAAGCGGAGGGGGATGATGAAAGATATAGCGATGGCGAGGGCTAGAAACCACTACAGCTAATTAATAGTAGTGTGTGCCATAAAGGCGCTGCTAATATAGTCAGCAGTAGTAGCGCGTGCGGACCGTGCTAGTACTAATAGTTAGCTGTAGCGCCATAGTAGTAGCGCTGCTGCCAGCGCTTGATAGCCTCAAAACCAGCGCTACTACTAGGGTTTCCGTAGTAGTGGTGGGGCCTTGGTGTCATCTTCTGGGAGCCGACAATCCTGCCGGGTCTGCGGGGTGCGGGTCTCTCCTGCCTTGCCGGGTGCAGGTCGCCCCGGGGCTGCCACGTGTGGGTATGGCCGGCTTCCCGGCATTGTAGCTCGTCCTGCCAGGCGGCGCTAGTCGGTCAGCGCCGCCTAGCTACAGGGTTGCGCCCCCGAGACACCGCCCCAGTGGGCGTGGGGCGTCTGCAGCAGCGCCCGCGGCCGGCATAAAAGCGAAACGCTATAGCCATGCTGGGGTCGCTGGGAGTTGACTTCTCGAGGCCAGCCGGCGTGCGCGGCTGGCTGACTGGGTGGCCGCACCTGGCCGACTCGCTCTAGGGAGTCGGCAAGGAGGCCACCCGGATTGAGGGGTTTATCTTGCCCCGATGTTTTTGAAAGGATCCGGGTTCCGTTGCCTGCTCGGACGTCATCCCCTAACAACTTTAGATTTTTATATTTTTTAATGTATACTTCTTTCCTTGTCGTCTTGACGATGGAACCCAAAAGTACTTAGAATACAAGATTAAAGATTGATTTTGTTTCTTTTTAACTTTTTGTGCGAATTTGTAGCCACCCTGCAAGTCATGTACACTTTACATGCAATTAACTATTTATCATCTAGAATCATACATAATTAAATCAAATGGATTTGATGTGACTCTATTATTTCCATCATAAGAGCATGTCCAGCGACAACCGGCAAATTTCCACCGCTTCTGTCCGCGGATGGCGACATCAACGCCCGTGGATACATTTCACAACTCTAACCAACCAGGAGAAATCGTGCAAACACGGACCGATTTTAAATAAACATGAAGGATTTCGTTTAAAAATGCCAGATTTTAATATAAGCGTGATGGATTTCATTAAATTTACACGAACTAAGCGGTGCTAATCCATCTCTCGGTATAATTAATACCTAATATGAATGGCGCTGTGGATCCCTTTGTCTTCCTCATGTCCGGCAGACACTTGCAAGGTCGATGAAGGTCCTCGCAAAATATGAGCCGGGCAGGACACTGCCTATATGCGCAATGGTCGCCTCAATGGTGGCCTTCACGGGATCTTCCTCGTGTCGGTGGACGATTCTTGGGGTCAGCGAAGGTCCTCGCAAGAGATGAACCGGGCAAGCCACCACATGTATACATAGTCGTCGCGTCGGTGGTGGCCTTCATGAGACCCAGCGGCGGCCTCCGTGTTTGACTTCTCCTCGATGATGGCTGTGGACACGGAGAGGCTAGCCACCGACTTCGTCGCTCTCCGCACACAGCCTGTCTTTGCACGCATGTCGCTGCTGCGGGCACGGGGCGCTGCCACAAACATGGGAGTCGCGACCACTGCAGACGCGGTGGCGTGGCGCGGAACACTAGTGGGATGGTCCGGCGCGCCCGACAATGGCGCCCGTGCGGCATGGACCTACTCGCCACTCCTCATCGGCTGAAGCGGAGCGGCGAGTTCTGAACCACGGGCGGCTTAGGGCGACAATTGGCTCCGTCGAGCTAAGCGAGGTGGGTGCAGCACCGGCGGCCTCGCTTCGTATCCGAGAGGCTCGGCGAGCCACCCAGCTGCCTATGCGGAGAATGGCTCCTCGAAAGCCAGCGGAAGAGTGGAGAAAATGGTGAAGGAGGAGATGGGGAGCGATGGAGTGGTGCGATTCTTGACCGCCGTCGGCATCGTTTATATAGAGGCGGAGGGTAGGAGCTTGGCGATGGGAGGAGCTCGGCGGTGTTGCATTTAATTCCGACCGCTCATGAGCGAACTTGTGGCTGGAGTAGGTTTCTTAGTTTGCATGCGGGTTTAATGGAGGTGTTTGATGGGCGAGGAGGCATGTTCAGCTGGACGTGCGGTGGGCAGCGCAACATTCCCTACTACTGGTAGTGTACTACTACCTTCGTCCTAATTTATTGTTTCCCATTATAATCTGTGTCAAATTTTGACCATAAATTTGACTATCACAATGTTCATACATTTAAAAAAAAAAATATCATTGAAAACTATGTTAAAATACTGAATCCAACGATATAATTTTTGTTGACATGCACTAACATTTAAATCAGTTAAATCTTTAGTCAAAATTTAGCACAAATTACAAAAGACTAATAAACCAAGGCGGAGGTAGTAGTAGTATTTGATTTGACAGCTAGCAAAACCAGGACGGCAAAACAAATTGAGAAATGGACCGTAAACTAGTAAACCAGCACAGTTCCCGGTTTAATGCAGATAAGGGAGAGGGTAGCGGTTGCCGGAAAGTTGAACGGCCATTAATGGGAGTGGGAGTGGGCATGTCTTTCAAGTACACTATTTGTGTCTTTGCTGACCTGCTACTTGTGCGCTGGCAGCTTTGGTTGTAAAAACTTGCTCCTCTCCTTAATACAAAAGACATGCAACCCTCGTGCGTGTTCTTGAAAAGAGAGAACCTAAACCATAGGATTCCCCGAAGCAAACTTTTTGGAATTTTATCAATTTCTAGAGATCCGAAGGACTAGAATATCGTCGAGATTAGCCATGGATAGAGGTCTTGTGAAGTTATCTAACCAGATAGAGGTCTTGCGAAGTTATCTAACCACGTGCTACAAACATTAGTTGGTTTTGAGATATTATGGGTTTCAACTCTAACCTACATAACTTATTTGGGACTAAAAGGCTTTGTTGTTGTTGCTGTTGTTATTGTTGTTGTTGTTGTATCATACTAATTTTTGCAATTGAATTTCTATTTCTAGAGAAAGAGAATGCATAAGTACTAGTCAATAGGTAACATATCTAGTTATGTTGAGCTTTGAAATAATAGATTCAGAGTGATCGGAAGATAAGTGTGTCAAGTCCTTCCTTAGAAGATTTGAAGCTCGATTGGTGAAAACTGCAGTTCTTCCAATAAATAGAAATATATTTGTCTCAATCATCACAGACTAAATATAAGATTGAGAAGTTGCCGGCACCAATTTGCTAGTATAATTATTTAAAAATATACAGACCTCATAAGGCTGGCTATAGTGGGGTAACATAACTAGTATCATGTACTTGGGACTCGCAAACATGCTTATGTGGCAGACAATTAAAGAAGAGAGAGGTAGTAGTAACATAGGTAGATACCGTAACAAATGTTATGCTACCATGTGTCATGCATGGCAATAAATGAGATCATCTATGATATTATTTTATGATATTATGCACTGTAGATTTAGTATCATACACTAGTATCATATGCATAATACTAGTATATGTTACTCTCCATTATGACCAATCTAAGAAAGCGGCGGACAGGTGCGAGGTAACGTTGGGAACAGCGGCCAGCCTTTACCCCACGGCGCCTCCACAGCCCCCCTTGCCCGTCATCTCGTGGTGCTAGGTTATATATATATGACGCCTTGTCTTGCTCAACAGAAAACAAAGAGAGATTCAGAGACAGCGCGTGTGTGTGTATAGTCAGATGCATGTTACCTGACTCACCAACTAATTATTAACCTGGGCTTGGATCAAGCTATATAATAAGTCTTATCTACAATTCACCCCCTTGACCTAACACACCTACTCCTTTAATACATGGAGTAGCATATATGTATATATCGTTCTACCGTAACGACCACGCGAGATTAGCTAGCTTGTCTAATTTGCTTGGAGGTAGCTAGGTAGGCACATATACAAGGTGCACGCGTGTGACGAGAGGATGGGGAGGGTGCCGTGCTGCGAAAAGGTGGGGTTGAAGCAAGGAAGGTGGACGGCGGAGGAGGATGACATACTCACGAAATACATTGCTCGGCACGGCGAGGGCTCATGGAGGTCTCTTCCCAAGAATGCAGGTAAATATGACATGAGCTTGCTGCGACTACTTTAGCGGGGTTTTCACAGCAACTACTAGCTAGTTAATTAGTTGAAACTTAATGATCAAAGAGATTAATTAACTAGCTACGCATTCGTGAAGAACATGTACTACATATGTTAACATATTCCTGCTTCCAATTGGTACGTATGCAACTATGTATACTACTGCAGGGCTGCTGAGGTGTGGCAAGAGCTGCAGGCTACGGTGGCTCAACTACCTGAGCGACAGGGGTGAAGAGGGCAACTTCTCTAAAGAGGAGGATAATCTCATTGTCAAGCTCCATGCCACCCTTGGCAGCAGGTACGGATCCGTGGGTACCATTACCAGTAGAACTTCATGTTCTCCTTCGCAAGAAGATATGTTATCGAACTATTATCTGTTGCAACTTCTTGTGAGTGCGGTTCTATTTTCAGACAAGAGATATTTGCATTCATATTTTATTCTTATATTATTTGCATTCATGTGGAGACTGGTGTGAGAACTGTAGCGGTTCATACAGATGGAAGGGTAGACCAGGAAAGAAAAGAGGCAAGAGGCCCCGGTTTCTCTGTCACACTCTGATTTCGTTTGGCAAAAGTTCGGTTGGACGAAAGTTTAGTAGGGGAACCTGGAGGCGAGGAAGCGAATGTACCATGTTCCTTTTCTATACCTAATAATGAAGGAAGGTGGTTTCTTCAAAATAAAAATGTCCTTCGCGGTGCGTTCTCTGAAATTTTTGTCTATCATCTATATTTGCGCTGCCAAGTTCGAGTAAAAGCAGTTGTGTCTTATACATTTCCAGATGTCTCCTCTCCATATAGCTATGCGACTTGGAACTAATAACGGTTTTTCAACCTATGTGTTATATGAGCCATGTGATAGTGATTATTTCCACCCGCCTGGCCCCTGCTGTGCCTCCAAAGGTAGCTCTGCGCTGCTTTGCATGTTTGTAGGTTGTCGGCTACTTAAATGCCACATCATGCAGCGAGTTTTAGGAGGTGAACCCCGGCCTATTATAAACTGACTAGATGATTAAGGATCAGTCGCCCTTTTGCAAGTCTGTTATGTTGTTTGAAGTATAAATACGAAAAATACTAAACAGGATGGGTGTCTTATTAATAAAAATATTATCATTGTATATAATCAGATAGCGGCACGGCTCAAACTTACAGTCATGCTCAAATTTACAGTTCTAATTAATAATTAATCAATTTAATTCGTCTGTGTTACCATGACGTCATATCGACATGTAGTTATGCTTTTTCAGCTGAAGAGCTCGCTGGATATATATGTACATGGATTCAGGTTCTGACATGTGCATTCTATGGAACAAGTGGTCGTATCTTTTTCTAAAATGTGCTTATATCGTTTCAAAAAGTGTCGTGCTAGAAAAATTGTTGTGTGATTTAAAATGTGTTCATGCTTTTGAAAAATGTTTATGTTTTTTTAAAAGTGTTTGTGCATTTATAATGTTTGTCTAGTTTTTAAGAAACTTTTTATGTATCTATTTTGGAAAAAATTTCCTTTATTTAAATGTGTTCATGTAATTCTAAAAAGTGTTTGCGTGTTTAAACAATGTTAGCAATTTTAAAAATCCATGTGATTCCAAAAATGTTCATATGTTTAAAAAAAGAATGTTGATGCATTTTTAAGCTAATACAATTTAAAAGGGAGTTGGAGTATTGGGGACGGTGTATGGAATAGGTGCAGGGTGTAGCTCGCGTATGGCGGCCCTCACGTCAAGCCTGACTAGATTAATTTTAAAAGTTATAAATATTCCTTTGTGTTGGCGCGGTTCAGTGATAAGTTTGACGCGTGGTGGCCAAGATCATTGCTTTGGAATTGACCCATTCAAGGACATTTAGATCATATGGGCACTACAACCACTATTGGTGAAAGCGGAAAGAAGGATAAGCGGCCACACAAGAGGAGCGTCATGTTGAAATAAAACATGACCGGTGGAGGGTTGAGCCGTGCTTATTGAGCTAGGGGCATGATACTTCTTTTTTCTTCCGTTGCAACCACAAGCATGAGCATGTTTTCTAGTAAGGGAATTAGAATTTTAATACAACAATCTTTAACATTATACCAACGTGTGTACGCTTTGTAATGGTTGATGTATGTTACGTAGATGTTTCAATGAACAAATGCGGTATGTATTCGTGATTGTGATGTATATTACGTAGATTGAAATGTTGTGACTTTAAACAAGATCAGGTCCACCAAATCAACAACTTCTAATTTTTGTGGGATAGCAGACCCATCTGGTGTCGTGCTCAAGACTTCTTCACTCACTCAGAATGCTCAGTGTACACTAGAGAGCGGCAGCTGCTAGTAGTCTAGTAGAGCCCGGGACCTCGCCTCTCAACATTTGTATTTGTCAATGTTCTTAGTGGCGTTGAGGATCTTCTGAAGTACTCCCTCCGTTCCTAAATATAAGGCCTTTTAGAGATTCTTATACGGACTACATACGAAGCAAAATGAGTGAATCTGCACTCTAAAATACGTCTATATACATCCGTATGTTACACTCTAGAGCTTGAGTAACAATGAAGAACAGTAAGCTAGTGTATGCAGGGTTGGATGGATGGTGCAGAATAACCATCTTAAATAGAGATGCATTGTGGAATGCAAGTAGTTACAACTCTTACTGTACATAATCACTTTGCTTAGATCGTAAAATGTCATGATCGTGCATAGATATCTCCCTTTGCTTTTAGCTGCGAAGACGTGTAAATAAATATATCTAACTGGCTAACATGCACCTTTCGGAATGGCTGACAGGTGGTCGGTGATCGCCAGACTACCTGAGGCGGATGACAACGAGATCAAGAACTATTGAGCAGCGCATCTCAGCCGGCAGATCTACAACTTCCGCAGCGTGTACGCTGCGATTAGCGAAACCACCGTAACCATCGGCGTCGACAAGCTTTCCGCCACTACTGCGCCGAGGCGGCAAGGCGCCCAAGAGCAGACGAAGATGAAGCCGTGCTGAGCCCACCAAGTCAAGGAAGGCTCAAGCCGGTTGACACCATATCAACAACATCAAGCCAGGCCGACCGGACCGGGACCAGCAACCCATCAACAACATGACTTGTGGTGTGTCCTGCAGCGAGAGGCCATGGTCATGGACCCGTAGATCGAATGGTATGGTCCAACTCATGGGGACCAACTGCTCGAACGACTCGGTGAATCGGATCGGGGTTTTGAGGAGGAAAGCGAGATGGAGGCCCGCTTTCATGCATCGGCGACGACATGCCGTCTAGTGTGCTTATTGGCATCGAGCAGGGAGGCCACTCTCCTCGGGTGGAGGATCTGCTCGACATGGACTGGGAAGGTTTTGTGTCCCACCTATGGGACCAGCCATCCCAGAGTGATCTGCTCCAGACCGCTGTGCCGCAGGCAATGACCGGCTCCGAGTCGGACGAGCTCGAGTCGTTTGTCAGTTGGCTCCTCTCCGACGACGCGTGATAATAGAATCAATCCAGAACATCCGAGAGGAAGATGACTGACGATGGCGCCGATGGGGAGGGTCCTTCGACAATGGATCATGGACCACCAACGACGAGCTAGGTTTTAGTACAACCTAGCTAAGATATCAGGAAAACAAGCTACCCTAGCTAGGATCGGCAGGAACAAGAGGAGGACGTACCTGCCCGCCTTGGAATGGGTTTCACTTTCGATGACAGTGGCGGTCACCTCCTCGCGTTTCTGAATATAAACCATGAAAACAATCTCAAGGTTTGGTGAGTGATGAATAGTAATCTTCATGTTGCTGAAGGCATCAAAGAAGTAAAGAACCTCAAGGTTTTGCACATAAGCCAAACCAGTTTAAATGCCAACATGAAACAGCCTCTTGGTCCTGTTGCTTGGTGGGTGGAGAACTGCACTGTCAATGACTAAGCTACGGTCCATGTAAACCAAAATGGCTAAGCTACAGATCTGTGTCCAATTTTGTGAGTTTGATTCTGTCGCATGACTGGTCGGCGGTGTTGGGATGGATGTACATTCGAGTAACTAAAATCTAAAATTGATTGACCTGTGGATAGTTGGGTAACTAATTTGGAAATGCATTTGGTAGCCTGCGGTTTCATGCACTTTCAATTATATCAATTGAACCCTTGTCTTCCTCAAAAAGAAAAGAATTGAACCTTTGGCAAAAAAAAAAAAGAAAAGAAAAAAGAAAGAGGCTGGGTTTTCACATTGAAAAACTTGTCTCTTGCTGATGCAGAACATACATCGGAGAACTAAATTTCAGCTATTGATGTGTATGTACCTGCTATTGATGCAACGATTAGATCCTAAAACTGTTGCAGTACTAGTGTGTTAATTGCGAACATTTGTTTTGTATTTATGAACATATTTACAATAACTTTTTGAAAACAAGATTTTTCTGGATTCACGAACAATATTTGAAATGGAGAACATTTGTTTAAATCATTAACATTAATAAATCTCCGTGAAGTTTTCTTGAAATTCTTGAATAAGTTATCAAATTGATGAACATTTTTTTTTTCAAATTCATGATTTTTCTGAAATTCTGAACTTTTTTTAAATTTGCCAGCAAAATTTGAAATTCAGAAAAAGTAAGCCCCTGATTTTTTTATTTTGAGATTAGTGAAGAGATGATGAAGTAAGAAAACAAATAAAAAGAAACAAAAACCGAAAGATGGAAGTAAAACTAGGGTGACCAGCTTGCAGATGGGCCGACCCAACATGTATGCGGGCGCATAGGGATGTGCAATTGGTGGCTATTTGTTGACCTATGCATAAAATAGGAGTTCCTATCAGCGCGTCAGGTGCGCTAATCAACCCGTGGCACTGACACGGACGTCCAAAAACCATGGCATATTTGTCGTGCGACCATTGCTCTCTTGGCTGCACCGCTCGATTCGCTCGCTAGCTTTTCTAAAAACAAAATTCTCGCTAGCTGACTGCTCATGCATGCATCTACTCACCTTTTTTTGGTGCTGCTTTTGAAATAAAACCGATTTTCAATTTTAAAGTAAGAAAATGTTCATGAATTTGCAAAACGTTCAGTGATTTCAAAACATTAATGAATTTGACAAAAGGTCATTAATTTGAATAAATCATGAATTTCATTTTGTGAATTGAAAAAGTTCATGAACTTGAAAAAGTTTATGGATTTGAAAAAGTTCATGGATTTTATTTTAGACGAATTAAAGAAATCGTGAACTTTCAAAAGTTTATAAATCGAAAAAATGTTCGAGGTTGAAAAAGTTCATGAATTGTTTTAAAGTTTAGATATTAGGAAAAAGTCATGAATTTAGAAAATGATCAAATTATTTTTAAAAGTAAATAGAAAAATAAAAAAGGTAAGAAAAAAACAGCTTGAGGCTTCTAGAAGCTTTGAATTCTGTCCACAAACTTCTGCAAGCTTCCAAGAAAATGGTCAAAACCCAACCAAAAAAGAGAAATGACAACAAGAAAAAGGAAAAAAACATGAAAAAATATATATGAAACCGACCAAACAAAACCAAAGTACAAAGCCCATCTATCGTGCGACCTTTGCTCTCTATTGGCTGTACGGCTCAATTGGCCGGGAGGTGCTATAAAATTATAAAGTAAGAGATGTTCACGTATTTTAAAAATGTTCCCTGATTTGAAAATTTTAATGAATTTTAAAAAATTATCAATTAAATAATTTTGTGAATTTGGGAAAATTTCATGAGCGTGGAAAATGTTTGTGGATTCAAAAAGTTCATGGATGTGAGAAGGAGTCATGAATTTGAAAAACAAAATTATGAATTAAAAAATCATGAATTTTAAAAACTTCAGTAATTTGAAAATATCTTCACGGGTGTGAAAAATTCATAAAATTGTTGAAATTTCACAAATTTGAAAATTTTCATGAATTTTGAAAATATTCAAATTATTTTCTAAAAATAAATGAAAATAAAACAGAAAAAGAAAAGAAAAGCGATAACCAAAAATATGCAAAGCTTCTAGAAGCTGCCACATATGTCCAAAAGCTTCTACAAGCTTCCAACAAACAAATCAAACCGAACAAAAAGAGACAGAAATGGAAACAAGAAAAAGAATATGAAACGGACCAAAGAAACCAAAGTACAAAAAAGAGAAACCAGCCAAAATTAACTATAAGGTGCTAGATATTCTGTCGAATTAAGGTATATCTTCAATGAATCTCAACAGATCCATGTCGAACTCGTGCTTGGCCTTGAGTCATGTCCTCATGTCCCGATAAGTTCGAAGGCCATGTACAAGGCCGAGACACTCATGTCAGACCACTCATGCAGGCCTTCGAGGGCCTCCGTCATTCGCTGGTATCGGATGGCTGGAAGGTCATGGCGATCCATCTCGACACCGGTGCACGATGCCTGCAGCCATGTCAGGCCTGCAAGCATGGACGCACCAGCAGATCCTCGCCTCGAACCGTGCGCACATCTGCAAGGCGGCTCCGGACGCGCGTCGGCATGGCTGGACCGCTCGGCGCCACCACCGCATGCGACCGCGACGTAGCGCATGTACGCAGTGCAGCGGGGGCGACTAGCGCTGGCAGCAGCTAGTGACGCAGCTCGGCGGCACTGCGCCTGGCGATGCACCACGGGCCTAGCGGGAGGCTCGATGCAACGGAGAGCTGAGGCGAGCACGGGATGCGTGCATGGGCCGTCTATGCCGTAGCCGTATGGGCGGCAGGGACAGGAGCTGGCAGACATGTGAGCACCTCGACCGGATCGATTATGCTGGATGCGTGCTATGATAATTGGCTCTGAATCAGGAGTAGTGAGAAGGAGGAGATGGAGCTGATGGGCGAATGCTTCCTATGCGCATTATGCCATCCTAAATGCGACTAATGTTGACGAATTGCCATGTGCAATTTAATTTCTAATGATTGTTATGAAGATTTGATGCATGCAGTTACTTGTGGACCTGAAGGTCACTTGTAATGCTACTTCTAGCAAGTTAAGACAGTAAGCTTCAATGAGTTAGATCTGCGATTTCGTACAATGTTGAACGAATTGAACATGAACTTGAATTACAAATGTGTATCAGTTGACAGTAAAAAATAACCCATTGGATGAGCATGTTTTCAGACATATTGATTCATGAATGATATCCTGCAATTAATGAAGACTGTCCAAGACTTACAAATGTAACTGAATTAAGATGATAGATTCACAATAGACTGACGTATATTAGGCAAATGACTAGATTCGATGATTGGGTCATAATAACATGTACTAGCAATAGAGGCTAGTTAACTGTGAGATAAGGCACTGTTGCAATGTCATGAGATTTGGCAAATGCATGACGTTGGCTTTTGATGATGTTGTTACTATATTAGCATTGTAGCTAGTCATTGAATGAATAGTATGGATGATCTAGTTCAAAATTAGAACTATTCTGTCAGATTTTGACCATGATACATGATTCTGAATACATCTAATCTTAATACAAGACATAGAATACTAGATTTGAAATGGAACTTAATGACATAGATTTCCAAAAATTTTGAATATAAGTTTGGTTATAAATGAGATAGACATACTATTTTTAGGAATAGGTGATTATTAACCATGCATTTAAGTCGGAATGTATAACACTGTAATATAGTTGTCAGTATTTGATGTCAAATCTGAACAAATATATTAGAGGACTGTATAATGTGAGCAAGGCTTATTGTGTTTAAATCATTGTACTGATAATTTCAAGTATGATCAACGTAATGTACTAGGAAAATTGACAGTAATATGAACGTATATCTAGATTTAAACGATATATGTTAGTGCATACATAATCATAAGTAATGTACATGATTGAGAATAATGATATAGTAAAGGCTAGTTAAATGTGAAGTGTATTAGTTAAGATAAGTGATGAAGTGTAGAAATTGACTAGCACTTTGTCAGTATCAAGACAACTGAAGCCAGTGACATTAATTGCATAGACTATATGCCATACTACTTCATGAGTAACTGCAACCTGGAGTAGTTGATGATTGGTCATGATGACATTAACAGACTGTAATCAACCTTAATTACTACATAACTGAAGTCGTAAGGATGTATTAGATACACATGTTATGCACAGACAGTTAAAAGGGTAGACTAGAATTATTCACCATGATTCACGGGACCACTCTCAATTCGGCAGCCCAAAGGCGGGGAAGCTGCGACCTTTGGTCGGTTGGTGGCTCTAACCGGACTAAAGCCCCTTTAGTCGGTTGGTGCCACCAACCGGGACCAAAGGCCTAACGCTGCCCGCGTCGGGGCCAAAGTTTAATCCCACTCGCTAGTTGAGAGGGAGCGCGATGGTTTATAAGCCCCACCGCCGCTCCCTCTTGAACTCCTTTGAACTGCAGGCTTATGGGCCTACTTGCTCCTTCGTTGCTGTTGGACCTTCAGGCCTTCTGGGCTGAATCTGGCCCGAAATAGGGATACCAGTTGTATTCAGGCCGTGGCGGCCCAGTAGGTGGCATTTTTTTTCTTGCTTTATTTAATTTATTTTGTTTCTACTTACAACAAAATACTTATTGTTGTTTTTTTGTTTTGTTTTCTGCATTATTTATTTTCTTTTGTTTTTTGCTCTATTTTTTAAATCTTTTTGCTTCTAGTTTTAGGAAAATTATAAACTTTCTGTTAGTGCCATTACTAATTTTCAAATTTGAAAACACTTTTTTGTTTTCTTTCTTGCTTTATTTAATTTATTTTGTTTCTACTTACAACAAAATACTTATTGTTGCTATTTTTAATTATTACGAGGGCGAACCATAAGACATTTCAAATGAACTCTGAAAAAGTTGAAAGTTGGCATGGTATCATAAATTGACCCACACATAGCATGTGCATGTACAAAACGAAAAATGGTATCATACTCATCGAGTTACAATATAATGGTATCATAAGCGAACAATAGTTGCGGAGAAAGTCTTCACTTTTTCTTCGCTTGTGTCATTGCTTATTGCGCCGTAACCATGGATAATCTTCATCGTTTATCGGGATCTGGGGTCAGCCTTGACTTTAAAGGAGGAATTTCATGAAACTTTTCATAATCTTGAGACATGTCATCTTGTCCTCCACTCCCACGATGTCCCTTTTTCCCTGAAAGAACTATGTGGCGCTTTGGCTCATCGTATGATGTATTTGCTTCCTTATCTTTTCTCTTTCTCGGTCTCTTGGACATGTCCTTCACATAGATAACCTGTGCCACATCATTGGCTAGGACGAGCAGTTCGTCGGTGTACCCAAGATTTTTCAGATCCACTTGTTGTCATTCCGTCTTGTGGGTCTACAGCACCCGCCTCTGACAGATTGACCCATTTGCACTTAAACAAAGGGACCTTAAAATCATGTCCGTAGTCAAGTTCCCATATGTCCACTATGTAACCATAATATGTGTCCTTTCCCTCTCGGTTGTTGCATCAGCGGACACCGCTGTTTTGGTTGGTGCTCTTTTGATCTTGGTCGATCGTGTAAAATGTATTCCCATTTATCTCGTATCCTTTCCAAATCAATACGGTCAAAGATGGTCCCTGGATAACAAGTACAGCTCCTCACAAACAGTGCTGTCACCTCGTCGTGCTTCCAACCAAGCTGCTGAAAGTCTGATGTGTTCACATGTAATCCGATCGTCGCCTTTGCTCGGGTGTTTGAAGCGCTTGATTGTTCTTGTGTTCATCGACATCGGGGTCACCAAGGTAGAGTTACGTAGAAGCGTGTAGTGGGCTTGAGACCAAGAATATCCGTCCTGCATATTATTGAGTCCTTTCCAAGCGTGCCTTTTCGGTCAGTCTCCCCTCATACCGCGATTTAGGGAGACCTATCTTCTTAAGGCCAGGAATGAAGTCAACACAAAACCCGATGACATCCTCTGTTTGATGGCCCATGGAGATGCTTCCTTCGGCCTAAGCGATTACGGACATATTTCTTTAGGACTCCATGAACCTCTCAAAGGGTACATATTGTGTAGAAATCTGGGGCCCAGAATGACAATCTCGTCAACTAGATGAACAAGAACGTCGTCATGATATTGAAGAAGGATGGTGGGAACACCAGCTCGAAACCGACAAGACATTGCACCACATCACTCCTTAGCCTTGGTATGGTTTCGGATCGATCACCTTCGAGATATTGCATTGAGGAATGCACATAGCTTCACAATGGCTAATCGGACGTTTTCGGTAAAGCCCCTCAATGCAACCGGAAGCGATTCGTCATAATCACGTGGCGATCATGAGACTTTAGGTTACGAAACTTTTTCTCGCCATATTTATTATTCCTTTTATATTGACGAAGCCGGTCGGGACCTTCATACTAAGCAGGCATTCAAAGAAGATTTCCTTCTCTTCTTTGGTAAGAGCATAGTGGCGGGACCTTCATCTTGCTTTGGAGGCATGCCGTCTTTTTCGTGCAAGCGTTGCAGGTCCTCTCGTGCCTCAGCTGTATCTTTTGTCTTCCCATACACGCCCAAGAAGCCTAGCAGGTTCACGCAAAGGTTCTTAAATCACGTGCATCACGTCGATCGAAGCGGACCTCTAGGTCTTTCGGTGAGGGTAGGTCCCAAAATATAGATTTCTTCTTCCACATGGGTGCGTGTCCCTCGGCGTCACTCGGAACAGCTAGTCCGCGGGACCCTTTCCAAAGATTACGTGTAAATCATTGACCATAGCAAGTGCGTGATCACCGATGCGCATGGCGGGCTTCTTCCGGTGATCTGCCTCGCCTTTGAAATGCTTGCCTTTCTTTCGACATTGATGGTTGGTCGGAAGAAATCGGCGATAGCCAGTACACATTCTTCCCGCAGCTTGCGGTATATACTATCGATGTCAAGTAAGCAGTGCGTGCATCGTGGTATCCCTTGTTTGTCTGTCTGAAAGGTTCTTGAGAGCGGGCCAATCGTTGATGGTCACGAACAACAACGCCTTTAGGTTAAATTCCTCTGTTTGTGCTCATCCCACGTCGTACACCGTTTCCATTCCACAGCTGTAAAAGTTCTTCAACTAATGGCCTTAGGTACACATCAATGTCATTGCGGGTTGCTTAGGGCCTTGGATGAGAACGGCATCATAATGAACTTCCGCTTCATGCACATCCAAGGAGGAAGGTTATACATACATAGAGTCACGGGCCAGTGCTGTGATTGCTGCTCTGCTCCCGAAAGGATTAATGCCATCCGCGCTTAAAGCAAACCATCGTTCCTTGGCTCACTTGCAAACTCATCCCAGTACTTTCTCTCAATTTTTCTCCACTGCGACCCGTCGGCGGTGCTCTCAACTTCCGTCTTTCTTACGGTCCTCACTGTGCCATCGCATCAACTTGGCATGCTCTCCGTTTACGAGCAGACGTTTCAACCGTGGTATTATAGGAGCATACCACATCACCTTCGCAGAACCCTCTTCTGGGGGCTCGCCGTCAACATCACGAGGTCATCTCGTCGATCTTATACCGTAATGCACGCATACCGGGCATGCGTTCAGATCCTTATGCGCACATGCGTAGAGGATGCAATCATTAGGGCATGCATGTATCTTCGCACCTCAATCCTAGAGGGCATCGACCTTCTTTGCTGCGTATGTCTTGTCGGGCAATTCGTTATCCTTTGGAAGCTTCTTCTTCAATATTTTAAGTAGCTTCTCAAATCCTTTATCGAGCACTGACATTCTCGCCTTCCTTTGCAGCAATTCGATGACGGTACCTAGCTTTGTGTTGCCATCTTCGCAATTGGGGTACAACCCTTTTTGTGGTCCTCTAGCATGCGATCGAACTTCATCTTCTCTTTTGACTTTCGCATTGCGTCCTTGCATCGACAATGACCGGCGGAGATCATCATCATCGGGCACATCATCTGGTTCCTCTTGATCTTCAGCAGCTTCTCCGTTCTTGCATCATCGTGCACATCGTCTGGTTCCTCTTGATCTTCGGAGCATCACCGTATTCGGGGGCACATAGTTGTCATCGTACTCTTCTTCTTCGCCGTCTTCCATCATAACCCCTATTTCTCCGTGCCTCGTCCAAACATTATAGTGTGGCATGAAACCCTTGTAAAGCGGTGGGTGTGCAGGATTTTCGGTCGAGTAAGACTTCGTATTCCCACATATAGGGCATGGACAACACATAAAACCATTCTGCTTGTTTGCCTCAGCCACTTGAGAAAATTATGCACGCCCTTAATGTACTCGGAGGTGTGTCTTGAACCGTACATCCATTGCCGGTTCATCTGTGTGCATTATATATAATTAAGTGTGTCAAAAATCATTAGAGAGATCATGAATAGATAATTAATTAAGTGACCAAATTAATAGAAGTTCATCATCACATTAAAACCAAAGTACATACATAGTTCTCATCTAACAACATAAAGCTCTGCAGAGCATCTAAATTAATTAAACCATACACTGAAACTATGTAAAACATTTCAATGCGAAAACAAATGCGATCATAATCGCAACCAATGTAACAACTGATCCAACGACATAATGATACCAAGCCTCGGTATGAATGGCATATTTTCTAATCTTTCTAATCTTCAAGCGCATTGCATCCATCTTGATCTTGTGATCATCAACAACATCCGCAACATGCAACTCCAATATCATCTTCTCCTCCTCAATTTTTCTAATTTTTTCCTTCAACAAATTGTTTTCTTCTTCAACTAAATTTAACCTCTCGACAATAGGGTCGGTTGGAATTTCGGTTCAACAACCTCCTAGATGAATAAAATCTATGTCACGTTGGTCGGCATAATTGTCATAAATAATAAATGAACCAATAGTTATGAAAAGATAATATATACCACATCCGAATCATAGACAGACGAGGGCCGCGAGGCGGATACCAAAACCATCGCACTATATAAGATGCAATAATAAAAGTAAGAAAATTATACAAGCATATATCTATCTAAACATACAAATAAGAATATTATTCCTTTCGGAAAGAAGATAAGAACAAGAGGCTCACCACGGTGGTGCCGCCGATGAGATCGGTGCGGGTGATCGGCGACGTTGAAGGCGGGATGGGGCGTGACGGACCGCTAAACCTAGACAAATATGGAGGAAAATGGAGCTTGGCGGTCGAGCTTGGAGAGGAGAAACCTTAAGTAGTGTGGCTCGGGCATTCCATCGAACACCTTGTGTGCATATGAGGTGAGCTAGAGCACCACCAAGCCCTCTCCCCTCGGCGAGAAAAAGCAGGCGGTGTGCTCTGCTCTTGCTGAGGGGTATATATAGGCACCACCATTGGTCCCGGTTGGTCACATGAACCGGGACTAAGGTTTGCCTTTGGTCCCGGTTTGTGCCACGAACCGGGACGAATGGTGTGGGCCAGGGCGGGATCATTGGTCGGTTCATCCCACCAACCGGACCAAAAGGTCGAGACGAACCGGGACCAATGGCCCACGTGGCCCGGCCGGCCCTCGGGGCTCACGAACCGGGTCCGATGCCCCCATTGGTCCCGGTTCTGGATTGAACCGGGACTAATGGGCTGGACCGGCCTGGACCATTGCCCCCTTTTCTACTAGTGAGACAGAAGACGGCGGGGAGCTGCTACCGGACGACTTCATCTTGGAACTTGATGACCCAACGGGCATCTTTGACGAGTTGGGGGCCTACGCAGATGGTGGGGCCGTGTTGGGAGACACCACCGAGTGAGTGAACCCGGCGCAAACCAACCCTGCAGTGGTCGGAGCGGAGGAGCCGGCGAGCGTGGCTACTGCACCTCCTCGATGGCTGCGACAAGGCAGTTGTCGTATAGGGGAGCCGGCTGTTCAGCCTTAGGCTTGGTGGTGTTATCCTGCTGCCACCAGCCGCCATCGCCAGCCAGCCGTGGGGTGGCGGGCGGAGGCGGCAGGGCCTTGTCGGCTATGTCAAGCCGGACCTGAACATTCATGGCGGCGGCGGCCGGGGCGTACTTGTCTGACGTGGCCATCAGTGCGACCATGGTCGCTAGCTCGGAGCGCATGAGCTTGTGCTTGAGCAGGGTGTCGTCTCGGCACCCGTTGATGAAGTACTGAATGGCTTGCACCTTGTGCACTCCCTCGCAGCTGTTGCGCAGTTCAGTCCAGCGCATGTGATACTCGTGCATGGTCTCCTCCGGGCCATGGAAACACATCACAAGCTGGCGAGGCCGGCCAAGCCACTTGTAGGTGCTAGTGAAATTGCTTACGATGGGCTTGGTCGAAGTTGAGCCAGGATTTGATGCTGCCAGCCGGCAGGCTGTTCATCCACGTCCGGACGGAGCCCTGAAGCATTAGGAGTGCATAGCGCACGACCATATGCAGGTTGCCGCCCGCGATGCCAATGGCAGTGGTGTAGCCGGTGAGCCAGTCTTCCAGCCTGGCGGGTGATATGTCTTCGTCGTATCTATAATTTTTGATTGTTTCATGCCAATATTATACAACTTTCACATACTTTTGGCAACTTTTTATATGATTTATTTGGCCTAACTTACTTATCCAGTGTCCAGTGCCAGTTCCTGTTTGTTGCATATTTTCTGTATCACAGAAAATACATATCAAACAAAGTCCAAACGTGATGAAACTCCATGGAGAATTATTTTGGAATATTTGTGAATTTTATGAGTTGCAATCACCACAAACGGAGGCCCACAGGGACCACGAGACACCAGGGTGCGCCCCAGGCCCCTGGCGCGTGGTGGTGGGTGTTGCCCTCCTTGAATGTCGGTTGGATCTCTACTTCGGGTGCAAGGAAGATTATATCAGGAAAAATTGTGTAAAAGATCAGCGCAATCGAATTCTGAGATCTCCGGGAATATAAGAAATGGTTTTCGGCCAGATCTGAAGAGGGCGAAACAGAAGAGAACAGCGAGGGAGATCCACCTACCCCTCCCCCGCCATGGAGACCATGGACTAGTGGGGAAACCCTCCTCCCATCTAGCGGGGGAGGCCAAGGAAGAGGAACAAGAAGGAGGGGCTCTCTCCCCCTCTCTCCTGGTGGCGCCGGAGTCCCGCCCGGGCTAGGATCGTGATGGCGATCTTCATCAACAATCTTGCTACCGTCTACACCAACTTTCTCCCCCTCTATGCAGTGGTGTAATCTCTACTTAAACATGGTGCTCAACTTCATATATTATTTCCCAATGATCTATTGTTATCCTATGATGTTTGAGTAGATCGTTTTGTCTTTTGGGTTAATTGTGATCTTGGTTGATATGATTGTATATTTTATTTATGGTGCTGTCCTACGGTGCCCTCCGTTCTCGCACAAATGTGAGGGGCCCTGCTGCAGGGTGTTGCAATATGTTCATGGTTCGCTTATGGTGGGTTGTGAGAGTGACGGAAGCTTAAACCAGAGTAAGTGGGGTATGACATATGGGAGTAAAGAGGACTTGACACTTAATGCTATGGTTGGGTTTCACGACCTTAATGATCTTTAGTAGTTGCGGATGCTTGCTAGAGTTCCAATCATAAGTGCATATGATCCAAGTAGAGAAAGTATGTTAGCTCATGCCTCTCCCTCATATAAAATTGCAAAAAATGGTTACTGGTACTTGTTATCGATTGCCTAGGGACAAATGACTTTCTCGTTGACAAAAGCTATCCACTTTTACTACCTTGCATTTTATTCGTAGTTTTATTCTCGCAAAGTACTCATAGTTTTATTGTTGAAAAATAGTGTCATACTTGTTTTAGGTAAAGCAAACGTCAAGTGTGCGTAGAGTTGTATCGGTGGTCGATAGAACTTGAGGGAATATTTGTTCTGCCTTTAGCTCCTCGTTGGGTTCGACACACTTATTTATCGAAGAAGGCTACAAACGATCCCCTATACTTGTGGGTTATCAGCGATGCCATTGTATTTGGGCGTGTTGCGGGGGTGGGGGGCGGGGGCGTGAAACCCTTGGGGAAAGGCTCACCATGGATGCAAGGGCCAAAACCGGCCGGGCCAACTGACCCCTCCTCCTCCATCTTGAGGGAGCGGGCCAGCTACTCGATGTGAAGCGGTCGTCGCCGTCGTCAAGGTCTCACGGGCCCAACTGGCTGGCGGACGAGTCGCGGGGAAAAGATCCGGCGAGCACCGCACGCGCGTGACGGGCTAGCTGGCGCGTGGCATTCGGCTTGCACCGATCGTCTCCAGTCGGCTCGTCGTACTGGTCGCTGCTGATTATGATGGTGCGGTTGCACTGGGTCCGGCCGTTCTGGGACTTCCCGGATTGGGCCTCGCTAGGGCGCGGAGAAGACGCCTATCGGGTGTCCCCGAGGTCTAGGTCCCGAGAGTGGTGCGAGCCGGACGCTGCGGGGGCATCAAGGCGCCTCTGCTGCTCATTCGCAGCGGCTATGAGCTCGCGAACCTGCTACTGCCGTAGCAGCTCCTCACCATGCAGGGTCTCCAGGTCTTGCGCAGTCACTACCGCAGCGCACATGTTCTTAACGGGTGTCTCGTAGACATGCGGGACTGTGCCTAGCGTGCGTCTAAGAGCCCCACCCTGGGTGCGGCCGATGTGATGTCGTAGGCAGCTTCGCGCTCCCGCTGGGTGGACTCCAGCCGGCGCTGTGTAGCAGCGAGTTGCGTGGCCTCGTCTAGCAGGAGAACGCGCTCCACGTCGAGTCGAGCCCTGGCCAGGGTGGCGTCGGCGTCGATGGCAACGAGGATGCTGAGGTTCTGTAGGGTTGCGTGCAGCAGGTTAGCCTTGTTCGCAGCCGCTTCGGCCGTGGAAGTGGCACTGGATGAGGAGGTTGTGGAGTCGGTGGTTAGCACCTCCACCCTAGTGCAGAGCTCCTCCATGTTCCATGTTGCTGCAGATGGCACAGCCGATGGGGACAGGGGAGTCGGTGATGCTAAGCACCCCACTAGGGTACTCATCGGGGAGAACACCACGAAGATACGCAGCGTGCCGAAAGGCACGATGGAAGATTCGGCGATTGGCCGGGCCCGCGCCGAGCGCGGGCACCAGGCCTTGCATAATGCGCTCGGCAGTGTCGGTGAAGGGCCTCGTCTGGAACTTGACTTTGGCCGACGTCGCGAGCAGCCCCATGGTGGGCGCCAACTGTCGTGGTGATCTCATGGCAGATGTCATTGCATAGCTAAAAGTGGGGGGCTACGTGAGGACGCACGGTGGGTTTGAGAGGCGAGGTCGGCATGAGCTAGTGCGTGACACGAGACGTACCAGGTTCAGGGCCCTCCGAAGAGGTAACACCCCTAGTCCTACCGAATGGATGATATGCACTAGGTTACAGAGTTGCTCCTAGAGCTTTTTGGATGAAGGAGGAAGAGGTAACTAGTCCTCTACCCTGCCTCGGGAGTGTATGTGGGTGTGTTTTCTACTAGGATCTGACCCTCTACATGGAGGGGCTCCGAGGGGTCTGATAGGCTGGCCCCCCAGGGTTACAATGGTAATAATACATACGAGTGCACTACTAGGGAAAATCCTATACACAGGATCTTACTAGCAGCGCATTTTAAAATAAGGCGTTGCTGCAATGTAGCAGTAGCGCGCTCCAGCAGAACTCGCCGCTGAAATAAAAGTAGCAGTAGCGCGCCTCCTGTAAGCCGTGCTACTGCTATAATTCCCATGATCCCGCCGCAAAGCTAGTTCTAGCAGCAGCGCGTTATTTTGAAGTGCACTACTGCTAGGTAGTTAAGCAGTAGCGCGTTTACTATAGCGCATTACTGCTAAAACTAGCTATCTCCCACCACCCACGCTCTCCTCTATTTGATCCACTCACACTCACTCGATCTCCCCTCAACACCCCCCGCCATCCTCCCTCCTTGGCTGCCGTTGCCTACTCCTCCTTCCTCTGCGCCACCATCACCTCCTCCTCCTCGTTGGACTGGGTACCGCCCTTCTCCTCCGTCCTTCCTCGACTCGCCGCCGGCCAGACCCTTCTCGCTCCGCCCTTCCTCCTCCGTCCTACTCTCTCGTCCCTCCTCCAGTCGCCCCTCATTCTCCCTCCTCCCTCCTCCATCCACAACCCCTCCTCCTTGCTACATTTTGATTTAGTAGGCTAGTTCATATGCAACATTTTTATTTAGTTCATATGATTTAGTTGATTTAGTTGATTTAGTTGATTTAGAATATTTTGATTTAGTTGATTTAGTAGCCTAGTTGATTAGTTGACTTATAGAACATTTTGATTTAGTTGATTTAGTAGCCTAGTTGATTAGTTGATTTATAGAACATTTTGATTTAGTTGATTTAGTAGGCAAGTTGATTTAATATGCTAGTTGATTTAGTTGATTTATAGAACATTTAGATTTAGTTGATTTAGTACGCTAGTTGATAGCTCTAAAGATTTGGCACCACCTAGCTAGATCTTAGGATCATAATTGTCCATCAAATTGCTTCTCGCGGAAGAAGAATCAAATTGCTTCTCGCAAAAGATTTGGCATTTGCCTGCTAGCTGTTGGTTCTATTCTAGAAGGTGTTAGTAAGCTATGAAAATATAACTGAAGAAGAACCAAAAATATCACATGCTACTGTTTTTCTTTCCTGTGAAATGGATCGTTAATCCTTTGCTCATATTGCTTTAGGAAAATGGCACCGCCACCACCACCACCATGTCGACTGTGCAAGTCAGGGTGTGCCAGTAGCCTTGCAACCAGCAAGCTGTTCGGCATCTACTTCCAGCCGAGTTTTCATCATACGGTGGTAAGAAATTATATGAAATGTAACAACTATTTTATTTTTATTGTTGGCATTACTGCATTGTGTCATTTTGCTTTTTTTTACACAGCGCCCCATGCAATGTGAGGTTGAAATTCAACAAGCTGATAGGAGACATTGTGACATTTGAGGCTCCTAGGGGCCTTACACTATGGAGGTCGAGAAAGGGCGCAATATGTCGCAGATTGGAGGAGATGGATGGGCCCGTTCCCTCGCCGCATGCGTCTTCTTGGTGGTGAGTTGATCAGCTTCTCCTTTAGAGCGAAAGACCCAAACTGGCTGTCATTTATATCAACCTGGTGGAAGATGATGAAGATGGCGAAGATGATGAAGACAATGAGGACCCGGTCGATGAAGATGAGGAGGACCCACTTCATAAAGCCATCGTAGCTCAAAGAATGAGGCTGAGCGAGGAGGAGGTGTGCAACCTATGGGACATAATTCCGTCACGTGCTGACTTTGTCGGGTGCCATTCGTGACCCGCTGACAAGTACCATGGTCGATCGACATGATATGGTATGTTATACTTACAAATGCAAATTATCCGATGATATGCTTAGTGTAGAGTACTATGATATGTTGTGTGGAATCTAGTCGATGATATGCTTTAGTGTAGAGTCCGATCAGATGCTTATTAGTGTAGAATCTAAGGAACTATTAATAGTGTAGATAATCCATATATACTTATTTGCAAGAGTATGTGCGAGGCTATTTATTAATTGATATGTTTTCTTATTCAGAAATTGGCAAAGAGCCTATTTGTGAGTTATGGCATCGAGCACGATGAAGAAGGCTTAGCTGGACTACACCTTATCGCGAGGGCTCCGCACAACCTGTACTTACCGCATGGACATGTCTTGTCGCACAAACTTAAACTCGGTTGGGTGGAAGAGATTCCTCGTTAGCAAAAATCTTTGTGTTGGACAGGCCATCGTAATTACTATCAGGAACACCCACCGCCCAGGCTTGAGGATGATGATCATCTTCGATATCATCTAGAACTACATATGTGTGTGTGGCTATATCATCTAGAACAACATATATATGGCGATCATTGTCGATATCATCTAGAACTACATATGATGATCGTCGTTGATATCGCCTAGTACTGCTTGATGATGCATGTTGACTATATATGAAATTTTTATCTAGTACTCCCTCCGTTCCAAACTACTCGTCGTGGTTTGAACTAAAACCATGACGAGTAATTTGGAACGGAGGTATACTACCTAGTACCTATAATGCTTTATGAAATTGATATCTAGTAGTACCTAGTATCTGGAAATTGCAGTTTATTGAAACTGAAACGGGGTAGAAAGCGGGAGGGGGGGGGGAATGATGAATGATATAGCAGTAGCGAGGGGCTAGGAAACCACTACAGCTAATTAATAGTAGCGTGGGTGCGGACCATGCTAGTACTAAAAGTTAGCTGTAGCGACGTAGTAGTAGCGCGGCTGCCCGCGCTGCTGATAGCCTCAAAACCCGCGCTACTACTAGGGTTTTCCGTAGTAGTGGTGGGGCCCTGGTGTCATCTTCTGGGAGCCGGCAATCCTGTCGGGTCTGCAGGGTGCGGGTCTCTCCTGCCTTGCCGGGTGCAGGTCGCCCCGGGGCTGCCACGTGTGGGTACGGCCGGCTTCCCGACATTGTAGCACGTCCTGCCAGGCGGCGCTAGTCGGTCAGCGCCGCCGAGCTACAGGGTTGCGCCCCCGAGACACCCCCCTCCCAGGCGGGGCGTGGGGCATTCTGCAGCCGCGCCCGCCGGGGCCGGCATAAAGGCGGGGAACGCTATAGCCATGCTTATGGGTCGCTGGGAGTTGACTTCTCGAGGCCAGCCGGCGTGCGCGGCTGGCTGACCAGGTGGCCTCACCTGGCTGACTCGCTCTAGGGAGCCGGCAAGGAGGCCACCCGGATTGAGGGGTTTGTCTTGCCCCGATGTTTTTGAAAGGATCCGGGTTCCGTTGCCTGCTCGAAGGTCATCCCCCCGACTACTTTAGATTTTTATATTTTTTAATGTATACTTCTTTCACTGTTGTACTGACAGTGGAACCCAAAAAGTACTTAGAATACAAGATTAAGGATTGATTTGTTTCTTTTAACTTTTTGTAAGAATTTGTAGCCACCCTGCAAGTCATGTACACTTTACATGCAATTAACTATTTATCATCTAGAATCATACACGCAATTAACTCAAATGGATTTGATGTGACTCTATTATTTCCATCATAAGAGCATCTCCAACGGCAACCGGCAAATTTCCACCCGCTTCTGTCCGTGGATGACGACATCCAACGCCAGTGGGATACATTTTCACAACTCTAACCAACCAGGAGAAATCGTGCAAACACGGACCGATTTTAAATAAACATGAAGGATTTGGTGCCAGATTTTAATATAAACGTGATGGATTTCATTAAATTTACATGAACTAAGAGGTGCTAATCCATCTCTCGAGGTATAATTAATACCTAATATCAATGGCCGCCTGTGGATCCCTTTGTCTTCCTCATGTCCGGCAGACACTTGCAAGGTCGATGAAGGTCCTCGCAAAATATGAGCCGGGCAGGACACCGCCTATGTACGCAATGATCACCTCGATGGTGGCCTTCATGGGATCTTCCTCGTGTTTGCTGGACAGTTGCGGGGTCAACGAAGGTCCTCGCAAGAGATGAACCAGGCAAGAAACCACATGTATACATAGTCGTCGCATCGGTGGTGGCCTTCATGAGACCCAAGTGGCGGCGGCCTCCCGTGTTCGACTTCTCCTCGATGATGGCGGTGGACACGGAGAGGCTGGCCACCGACTCATCGCTCTCCGCACACCCGGCTTCTGTCTTTGCCTGCATGTCGCTGCTGCAGGCACGGGAGGCGCTGCCACAACCATGGGAGTCGCGACCACTACAGACGCGGGTGGCGCGGCCACGGACACTAGTGGCACAGTACGACGCGCCAGCGACGACGCCCGTGCCGGCATGGAGCTACACGCCACTCCTCATCAGGCTAAACTGGAGCGGCGAGTCGCTGAACCATGCACCGGCTAGGGGCGACAATTGGCTCCGTCAGGCTAGGCAAGGTAGGTGAAGCACCGAGCGGCTTCGCTCGTACCCTTAGGGCTCGGCGAGCCACCCAACTGCCTATGCCGGAGAATGGCTCCTCAAAAGCCAGCGGAAGAGTGGAGAAAATGGTGAAGGAGGAGATGGAGAGCGGTGGAGTGGTGCGATTCTTGTCCGCCGTCTGGCATCGTTTAAATAGAGGGCGGAGGGTAGGAGCTTGGCCAGACGGGAGGAGCTCGGCCGATGTTGCATTTAATTCTGACCCGCTCATGAACGAATTTGTGGCTGGAGTAGGTTTCTAAGTTTGCATGCGGGTTTAATGGAGGCCTTTGATGGAGGCGAGGAGGCATGTTCAGCTGGACGTGCGAGGGGCGTAGATATTCCCTACTATTGGTAGTATACTACTACCTCCGTCCTGATTTATTGTTTCCCATTATAATCTGTGCCAAATTTTGACCATAAATTTGACTACAAATTTTGACCATAAATTTGACTATCACAATGTTCATACATTTAAGTAAAAAAATATATCATTGAAAACTATGTTAAAATACGAATCCAACGATATAATTTTTGTTGACATGCACTAACATTTAAATCGATTAAATCTTTAGTCAAAATTTAGCACAAATTACAAAAGACTAATAAACCAAGGCGGAGGTAGTAGTAGTATTTGATTTGACAGCTAGCAAAACCAGGACGGCAAAACAAATTGAGAAATGGACCGTAAACTAGTAAACCAGCACAGTTCCCGGTTTAATGCAGATAAGGGAGAGGGTAGCGGTTGCCGGAAAGTTGAACGGCCATTAATGGGAGTGGGAGTGGGCATGTCTTTCAAGTACACTATTTGTGTCTTTGCTGACCTGCTACTTGTGCGCTGGCAGCTTTGATTGTAAAAACTTGCTCCTCTCCTTAATACAAAAGACATGCAACCCTCGTGCATGTTGTTGAAAAGAGAGAACCTAAACCATAGGATTCCCCAGAAGCAAACTTTTTGGAATTTTATCAATTTCTAGAGAGATCCGAAGGACTAGAATATCGTCAGAGATTAGCCATGGATAGAGGTGCGCGGAAGTTATCTAACCAGATAGAGGTGCGCGGAAGTTATCTAACCACGTGCTACAAACATTAGTTGGTTTCGAGATATTATGGGTTTCAACTCTAACCTACCGCAACTTATTTGGGACTAAAAGGCTTTGTTGTTGTTGCTGTTGTTATTGTTGTTGTTGTTGTATCATACTAATTTTTTGCAATTGAATTTCTATTTCTAGAGAAAAGAGAATGCATAAGTACTAGTCAATAGGTAACATATCTAGTTATGTTGAGCTTTGAAATAATAGATTCAGAGTGATCGGAAGATAAGTGTGTCAAGTCCTTCCTTAGAAGATTTGAAGCTCGATTGGTGAAAACTGCAGTTCTTCCAATAAATAGAAATATATTTGTCTCAATCATCACAGACTAAATATAAGATTGAGAAGTTGCCGGCACCAATTTGCTAGTATAATTATTTAAAAATATACAGACCTCATAAGGCTGGCTATAGTGGGGTAAGGGCATCTCCAACAGTTGTAAGATAGGTGTTGGTAAATTTGCCACCTAGGACATAGTGATGATGTGGCATGTATTAAAGGTGGAGAGAGAGCAAAGTTGTATGTAGATTAACCAACAACCTTTGCACAAGCTCCAAGGTGAAATAGAGAGCAACCACATTTATTGTCCCACCATCTATTGGATAGCTTACATACAACCCATTGGAGTAGTTATATGATAGCTTGTTGGTTGATGACATGGACATTTTACCAACAAGACTAACATACAACCTGTTGAAGTTGCCCTAACATAACTAGTATCATGTACTTGGGACTCGCAAACATGCTTATGTGGCAGACAATTAAAGAAGAGAGAGGGTAGTAGTAACATAGGTAGATACCGTAACAAATGTTATGCTACTATGTGTCATGCATGGCAATAAATGAGATCATCTATGATATTATTTTATGATATTATGCACTGTAGATTTAGTATCATACACTAGTATCATATGCATAATATTAGTATATGTTACTCTCCATTATGACCAGTCTAAGAAAGCGGCGGACAGGTGCGAGGTAACGTTGGGAACAGCGGCCAGCCTTTACCCCACGGCGCCTCGACAGCCCCCCTTGCCCGTCATCTCGTGGTGCTAGGTTATATATATATGACGCCTTGTCTTGCTCAACAGAAAACAAAGAGAGACTCAGAGACAGCGCGTGTGTGTGTATAGTCAGATGCATGTTACCTGACTCACCAACTAATTATTAACCTGGGCTTGGATCAAGCTATATAATAAGTCTTATCTACAATTCACCCCCTTGACCTAACACACCTACTCCTTTAATACATGGAGTAGCATATATGTATATATCGTTCTACCGTGACGACCACGCAAGATTAGCTAGCTTGTCTAATTTGCTTGGAGGTAGCTAGGTAGGCACATATACAAGGTGCACCCGTGTGACGAGAGGATGGGGAGGGCGCCGTGCTGCGAGAAGGTGGGGTTGAAGCAAGGAAGGTGGACGGCGGAGGAGGATGACATACTCACGAAATACATTGCTCAGCACGGCGAGGGCTCATGGAGATCTCTGCCCAAGAATGCAGGTAAATATGACATGAGCTTGCTGCGACTACTTTAGCGGGGTTTTCACAGCAACCACTAGCTAGTTAATTAATTGAAACTTAATGATCAAAGAGATTAATTAACTAGCTACGCATTCGTGACGAACATGTACATATGTTAACATATTCCTGCTTCCTTTGGTCTGCATACTTCTGCAGGGCTGCTGAGGTGTGGCAAGAGCGCAGCCTACGGTGGCTCAACTACCTGAGCGACGGGGTGAAGAGGGGCAACTTCTCTAAGGAGGAGGATAATCTCATCGTCAAGCTCCATGCCACCCTTGGCAGCAGGTACGGATCCGTGGATACCATTACCAGTACAACTTGCTGTTTGCCTTCGCAAGAAGATATGGTATCGAACTATTATCTGTTGCAACTTCTTGTGTGTGCGGTTCTATTTTCGGACAAGAGATATTTGCATTCATATTTGAGAAAAGTCCACTTTTCGTCCCTTAATTCTTCGGTTTGCTCACTTTTAGTCCCTCAACTCTAAAACTGAACAGATTGCACCACGAACTATCGAAACCAGCCACTTTTCGTCCCTGCGGGGTTTCGCCGCCGAGTCAACCCGGTTTCGACCACGGGTGAACAGTGCACTGATGAAAAGTAAAATCGAAAAAATAGCAAAAAAAGATCAAAAAAATCTGCATTTTTTTATGTCGAAGATACTCAGGTGCGTGCCAATTTTTGTCATGTTTGGACGTTTGAGGAGCTCACGGCAAAAAAAAAACTAAATGTACTCAGAAATGAACAGTAAATTCAAAAAAAGAGCAAAAAACTCAAAAAATTCTGAAATTTTTTGGCATCAAAGATTCTCAGGTGCGCAAGGTGCGTGCAAATTTCCGTGCTGAAATGGCATCCGCGTAGCTCGTGGCAAAAAACAAAATAGCGTATGTGTGTGCGCCGCTTCGGATGGTTTTCAAACCCTCGGATGTCATTTTAGCACGAAATTTTTCGTGCACCTTGCGCACCTAAGAATCTTTGAGGTAAAATTTTTCATATTTTTTTGATTTTTTTGCTATTTTTTTGAATTTATTGTTCATCACCGAGTATATTTAGTTTTGTTTTTTTTCGCAAGCTCCTCGAATGTCCAAACATGAAAAAAAATTGGCACACACCTTGCGCACCTGATTATCTACGACATAAAAAAAACAGATTTTTAATTATTTTTTTACTGTTCATCCCGTGGTCAAAACCGGGTGGACTCAGCAGCGAAACTCCGCAGGGACGAAAAGTGGCTGGTTTCAAGAGTTCGTGGTGCAATCTATCCGGTTTTAGAGTTGAGGGACCAAAAGTGAGCAAACTGAAGAATTGAGGGGTAAAAAGTGAACTTTTCTCTTCATATTTTTAGTGTTGCCATTACTGCATTGTGTCATTTTGCTTTTTTTACACAACGTCCCATGCAATGTGAGGTTAAAATTCAACAAGCTGACAGGAGACACTGTGACATTTGAGGCTCCTAGGGGGGTGTACACTATGGAGGTCGAGAAAGGACGCAATATGTCGCAGATTGGAGGAGATGGATGGGCCCGTTTCCTCGCCCGCATGCGTCTTACTGGTGGTGAGTTGGTCAGCTTCTCCTTTAGAGCAGAAAGACCCAAGCTGGCTGTCATTTATATCAACCTGGTGGAAGATGATGAAGATGACGAAGATGATGAAGACAATGAGGACCCAGTCGATGAAGATGAGGAGGACCCACTTCATAAAGCCATCGTAGCTCAAAGAATGAGGCTGAGCGAGGAGGAGGTGTGCAACCTATGGGACATAATTCCGCCACGTGCTGACTTTGTTGGGGTGCCATTCGTGACCCGCCTAACAAGTACCATGGTCGATCGACATGATATGGTATGTCATACTTACAAATGCAAATTATCCGATGATATGCTTAGTGTAGAGTACTATGATATGTTGTGTGGAATCTAGGCGATGATATGCTTTAGTGTAGAGTCCGATCACATGCTTATTAGTGTAGAATCTAAGGAACTATTAATAGTGTAAATAATCCATATATACTTATTTGCAAGAGTATGTGCGAGGCTATTTATTAATTGATATGTTTTTCTTATTCAGAAATTGGCAAAGAGCCTATTTGTGAGTTATGGCATCGAGCCTGATGAAGAAGGCTCAGCTGGACTACACCTTATCGCGAGGGGCTCCGTCACAACCTGTACTTACCGCATGGACATGGACGGTCACACACACTTAAACTCGGTTGGGTGGAAGAGATTCCTCGTTAGCAAGAATCTTTGTGTTGGACAGGCCATCCTAATTACTATCAGGAACACCCACCGCCCAGGCTTGAGGATGATGATCATCTTCGATATCATCTAGAACTACATATGTGTGTGTGGCTATATCATCTAGAACAACATATATATGGCGATCGTTGTCGATATCATCTAGAACTACATATGATGATCGTCGTTGATATCACCTAGTACTGCTTGATGATGCATGTTGACTATATATGAAATTTTTATCTAGTACTCCCTCCGTTCCAAACTACTCGTCGTGGTTTGAACTAAAACCACGACGAGTAATTTGGAACGGAGGTATACTACCTAGTACCTATAATGCTTTATGAAATTGATATCTAGTAGTACCTAGTATCTGGAAATTGCAGTTTATTGAAACTGAAACGGGGTAGAAAGCGGGAGGGGGGGGGATGATGAAAGATATAGCAGTAGCGAGGGGCTAGGAAACCACTACAGCTAATTAATAGTAGTGTGTGCCATAAAGGCGCTGCTAATATAGTCAACAGTAGTAGCGCGGGTGCGGACCGTGCTAGTACTAATAGTTAGCTGTAGCGCCATAGTAGTAGCGCGGCTGCCCGCGCTGCTGATAGCCTCAAAACCCGCGCTACTACTAGGGTTTCCGTAGTAGTGGTGGGGCCTTGGTGTCATCTTCTGGGAGCCGACAATCCTGCCGGGTCTGCGGGGTGCGGGTCTCTCCTGCCTTGCCGGGTGCAGGTCGCCCCGGGGCTGCCACGTGTGGGTATGGCCGGCTTCCCGGCATTGTAGCTCGTCCTGCCAGGCGGCGCTAGTCGGTCAGCGCCGCCTAGCTCTGAGGTTGCGCCCGAGACACCGCCCCAGTGCGGGCGTAAGATTCTGCAGCAGCGCCGCCGGGCCGGCATAAAGGCGGGGAACGCTATAGCCATGCCTGCGGGTCGCTGGGAGTTGACTTCTCGAGGCCAGCCGGCGTGCGCGGCTGGCTGACTGGGTGGCCGCACCTGGCCGACTCGCTCTAGGGAGTCGGCAAGGAGGCCACCCGGATTGAGGGGTTTATCTTGCCCCGATGTTTTTGAAAGGATCCGGGTTCCGTTGCCTGCTCGGACGTCATCCCCCTAACAACTTTAGATTTTTATATTTTTTAATGTATACTTCTTTCACTGTCGTACTGACAGTGGAACCCAAAGAGTACTTAGAATACAAGATTAAAGATTGATTTTGTTTCTTTTTAACTTTTTGTACGAATTTGTAGCCACCCTGCAAGTCATGTACACTTTACATGCAATTAACTATTTATCATCTAGAATCATACACGCAATTAAATCAAATGGATTTGATGTGACTCTATTATTTCCATCATAAGAGCATGTCCAACGACAACCGGCAAATTTCCACCCGCTTCTGTCCGCGGATGACGACATCCAACGCCAGTGGGATACATTTTCACAACTCTAACCAACCAGGAGAAATCGTGCAAACACGGACCGATTTTAAATAAACATGAAGGATTTCGTTTAAAAATGCCAGATTTTAATATAAACGTGATGGATTTCATTAAATTTACACGAACTAAGCGGTGCTAATCCATCTCTCGAGGTATAATTAATACCTAATATGAATGGCCGCCTGTGGATCCCTTTGTCTTCCTCATGTCCGGCAGACACTTGCAAGGTCGATGAAGGTCCTCGCAAAATATGAGCCGGGCAGGACACTGCCTATGTACGCAATGGTCGCCTCAATGGTGGCCTTCACGGGATCTTCCTCGTGTCTGGTGGACAGTTGCGGGGTCAACGAAGGTCCTCGCAAGAGATGAACCGGGCAAGCCACCACATGTATACATAGTCGTCGCGTCGGTGGTGGCCTTCATGAGACCCAAGCGGCGGCGGCCTCCCGTGTTTGACTTCTCCTCGATGATGGCTGTGGACACGGAGAGGCTAGCCACCGACTCGTCGCTCTCCGCACACCTGGCTTCTGTCTTTGCCTGCATGTCGCTGCTGCAGGCACGGGAGGCGCTGCCACAAACATGGGAGTCGCGACCACTGCAGACGCGGGTGGCGTGGCCGCAGACACTAGTGGGATGGTCCGACGCGCCAGCAATGACGCCCGTGCCGGCATGGACCTACTCGCCACTCCTCATCAGGCTGAACTGGAGCGGCGAGTTGCTGAACCACGGGCCGGCTTGGGGCGACAATTGGCTCCGTCAGGCTAGGCGAGGTGGGTGCAGCACCGAGCGGCCTCGCTCGTATCCAGAGGGCTCGGCGAGCCACCCAGCTGCCTATGCCGGAGAATGGCTCCTCGAAAGCCAGCGGAAGAGTGGAGAAAATGGTGAAGGAGGAGATGGGGAGCGATGGAGTGGTGCGATTCTTGACCGCCGTCTGGCATCGTTTATATAGAGGGCGGAGGGTAGGAGCTTGGCCAGATGGGAGGAGCTCGGCCGGTGTTGCATTTAATTCCGACCCGCTCATGAACGAACTTGTGGCTGGAGTAGGTTTCTTAGTTTGCATGCGGGTTTAATGGAGGTGTTTGATGGAGGCGAGGAGGCATGTTCAGCTGGACGTGCGGTGGGCAGCGCAACATTCCCTACTACTGGTAGTGTACTACTACCTTCGTCCTAATTTATTGTTTCCCATTATAATCTGTGTCAAATTTTGACCATAAATTTGACTATCACAATGTTCATACATTTCGTAAAAAAAAAATATCATTGAAAACTATGTTAAAATACGAATCCAACGATATAATTTTTGTTGACATGCACTAACATTTCGTCAGTTAAATCTTTAGTCAAAATTTAGCACAAATTACAAAAAGACTAATAAACCAAGACGGAGGTAGTAGTAGTATTTGATTTGACAGCTAGCAAAACCAGGACGGCAAAACAAATTGAGAAATGGACCGTAAACTAGTAAACCAGCACAGTTCCCGGTTTAATGCAGATAAGGGAGAGGGTAGCGGTTGCCGGAAAGTTGAACGGCCATTAATGGGAGTGGGAGTGGGCATGTCTTTCAAGTACACTATTTGTGTCTTTGCTGACCTGCTACTTGTGCGCTGGCAGCTTTGGTTGTAAAAACTTGCTCCTCTCCTTAATACAAAAGACATGCAACCCTCGTGCGTGTTCTTGAAAAGAGAGAACCTAAACCATAGGATTCCCCAGAAGCAAACTTTTTGGAATTTTATCAATTTCTAGAGAGATCCGAAGGACTAGAATATCGTCAGAGATTAGCCATGGATAGAGGTGCGCGGAAGTTATCTAACCAGATAGAGGTGCGCGGAAGTTATCTAACCACGTGCTACAAACATTAGTTGGTTTTGAGATATTATGGGTTTCAACTCTAACCTACCGCAACTTATTTGGGACTAAAAGGCTTTGTTGTTGTTGCTGTTGTTATTGTTGTTGTTGTTGTATCATACTAATTTTTTGCAATTGAATTTCTATTTCTAGAGAAAAGAGAATGCATAAGTACTAGTCAATAGGTAACATATCTAGTTATGTTGAGCTTTGAAATAATAGATTCAGAGTGATCGGAAGATAAGTGTGTCAAGTCCTTCCTTAGAAGATTTGAAGCTCGATTGGTGAAAACTGCAGTTCTTCCAATAAATAGAAATATATTTGTCTCAATCATCACAGACTAAATATAAGATTGAGAAGTTGCCGGCACCAATTTGCTAGTATAATTATTTAAAAATATACAGACCTCATAAGGCTGGCTATAGTGGGGTAACATAACTAGTATCATGTACTTGGGACTCGCAAACATGCTTATGTGGCAGACAATTAAAGAAGAGAGAGGGTAGTAGTAACATAGGTAGATACCGTAACAAATGTTATGCTACCATGTGTCATGCATGGCAATAAATGAGATCATCTATGATATTATTTTATGATATTATGCACTGTAGATTTAGTATCATACACTAGTATCATATGCATAATACTAGTATATGTTACTCTCCATTATGACCAATCTAAGAAAGCGGCGGACAGGTGCGAGGTAACGTTGGGAACAGCGGCCAGCCTTTACCCCACGGCGCCTCCACAGCCCCCTTGCCCGTCATCTCGTGGTGCTAGGTTATATATATATGACGCCTTGTCTTGCTCAACAGAAAACAAAGAGAGATTCAGAGACAGCGCGTGTGTGTGTATAGTCAGATGCATGTTACCTGACTCACCAACTAATTATTAACCTGGGCTTGGATCAAGCTATATAATAAGTCTTATCTACAATTCACCCCTTGACCTAACACACCTACTCCTTTAATACATGGAGTAGCATATATGTATATATCGTTCTACCGTAACGACCACGCGAGATTAGCTAGCTTGTCTAATTTGCTTGGAGGTAGCTAGGTAGGCACATATACAAGGTGCACGCGTGTGACGAGAGGATGGGGAGGGTGCCGTGCTGCGAAAAGGTGGGGTTGAAGCAAGGAAGGTGGACGGCGGAGGAGGATGACATACTCACGAAATACATTGCTCGGCACGGCGAGGGCTCATGGAGGTCTCTTCCCAAGAATGCAGGTAAATATGACATGAGCTTGCTGCGACTACTTTAGCGGGTTTTCACAGCAACTACTAGCTAGTTAATTAGTTGAAACTTAATGATCAAAGAGATTAATTAACTAGCTACGCATTCGTGAAGAACATGTACTACATATGTTAACATATTCCTGCTTCCAATTGGTACGTATGCAACTATGTATACTACTGCAGGGCTGCTGAGGTGTGGCAAGAGCTGCAGGCTACGGTGGCTCAACTACCTGAGCGACGGGGTGAAGAGGGGCAACTTCTCTAAAGAGGAGGATAATCTCATTGTCAAGCTCCATGCCACCCTTGGCAGCAGGTACGGATCCGTGGGTACCATTACCAGTAGAACTTCATGTTCTCCTTCGCAAGAAGATATGTTATCGAACTATTATCTGTTGCAACTTCTTGTGAGTGCGGTTCTATTTTCAGACAAGAGATATTTGCATTCATATTTTATTCTTATATTATTTGCATTCATGTGGAGACTGGTGTGAGAACTGTAGCGGTTCATACAGATGGAAGGGTAGACCAGGAAAGAAAAGAGGCAAGGGCGGCCCCGGTTTCTCTGTCACACTCTGATTTCGTTTGGCAAAAAGTTCGGTTGGACGAAAGTTTAGTAGGGGGAACCTGGAGGCGAGGAAGCGAATGTACCATGTTCCTTTTCTATACCTAATAATGAAGGAAGGTGGTTTCTTCAAAATAAAAATGTCCTTCGCGGTGCGTTCTCTGAAATTTTTGTCTATCATCTATATTTGCGCTGCCAAGTTCGAGTAAAAGCAGTTGTGTCTTATACATTTCCAGATGTCTCCTCTCCATATAGCTATGCGACTTGGAACTAATAACGGTTTTTCAACCTATGTGTTATATGAGCCATGTGATAGTGATTATTTCCACCCCGCCTGGCCCCTGCTGTGCCTCCAAAGGTAGCTCTGCGCTGCTTTGCATGTTTGTAGGTTGTCGGCTACTTAAATGCCACATCATGCAGCGAGTTTTAGGAGGTGAACCCCGGCCTATTATAAACTGACTAGATGATTAAGGATCAGTCGCCCTTTTGCAAGTCTGTTATGTTGTTTGAAGTATAAATACGAAAAATACTAAACAGGATGGGTGTCTTATTAATAAAAAATATTATCATTGTATATAATCAGATAGCGGCACCGGCTCAAACTTACAGTCATGCTCAAATTTACAGTTCTAATTAATAATTAATCAATTTAATTCGTCTGTGTTACCATGACGTCATATCGACATGTAGTTATGCTTTTTCAGCTGAAGAGCTCGCTGGATATATATATGTACATGGATTCAGGTTCTGACATGTGCATTCTATGGAACAAGTGGTCGTATCTTTTTCTAAAATGTGCTTATATCGTTTCAAAAAGTGTCGTGCTAGAAAAATTGTTGTGTGATTTAAAATGTGTTCATGCTTTTGAAAAATGTTTATGTTTTTTTTAAAAGTGTTTGTGCATTTTATAATGTTTGTCTAGTTTTTAAGAAACTTTTTATGTATCTATTTTGGAAAAAATTTCCTTTATTTAAATGTGTTCATGTAATTCTAAAAAGTGTTTGCGTGTTTAAACAATGTTAGCAATTTTAAAAATCCATGTGATTCCAAAAATGTTCATATGTTTAAAAAAAGAATGTTGATGCATTTTTAAGCTAATACAATTTAAAAGGGAGTTGGAGTATTGGGGACGGTGTATGGAATAGGTGCAGGGTGTAGCTCATGTGATGGCGGCCCTCACGTCAAGCCTGACTAGATTAATTTTAAAAGTTATAAATATTCCTTTGTGTTGGCGCGGTTCAGTGATAAGTTTGACGCGTGGTGGCCAAGATCATTGCTTTGGAATTGACCCATTCAAGGACATTTAGATCATATGGGCACTACAACCACTATTGGTGAAGGCGGAAAGAAGGATAAGCGGCCACACAAGAGGAGCGTCATGTTGAAATAAAACATGACCGGTGGAGGGGTTGAGCCGTGCTTATTGAGCTAGGGGCATGATACTTCTTTTTTCTTCCGTTGCAACCACAAGCATGAGCATGTTTTCTAGTAAGGGAATTAGAATTTTAATACAACAATCTTTAACATTATACCAACGTGTGTACGCTTTGTAATGGTTGATGTATGTTACGTAGATGTTTCAATGAACAAATGCGGTATGTATTCGTGATTGTGATGTATATTACGTAGATTGAAATGTTGTGACTTTAAACAAGATCAGGTCCACCAAATCAACAACTTCTAATTTTTGTGGGATAGCAGACCCATCTGGTGTCGTGCTCAAGACTTCTTCACTCACTCAGAATGCTCAGTGTACACTAGAGAGCGGCAGCTGCTAGTAGTCTAGTAGAGCCAGGACCTCGCCTCTCAACATTTGTATTTGTCAATGTTCTTAGTGGCGTTGAGGATCTTCTGAAGTACTCCTCCGTTCCTAAATATAAGGCCTTTTAGAGATTCTTATACGGACTACATACGAAGCAAAATGAGTGAATCTGCACTCTAAAATACGTCTATATACATCCGTATGTTACACTCTAGAGCTTGAGTAACAATGAAGAACAGTAAGCTAGTGTATGCAGGGTTGGATGGATGGTGCAGAATAACCATCTTAAATAGAGATGCATTGTGGAATGCAAGTAGTTACAACTCTTACTGTACATAATCACTTTGCTTAGATCGTAAAATGTCATGATCGTGCATAGATATCTCCCTTTGCTTTTAGCTGCGAAGACGTGTAAATAAATATATCTAACTGGCTAACATGCACCTTTCTGGAATGGCTGACAGGTGGTCGGTGATCGCCAGCTACCTGCCAGGGCGGACTGACAACGAGATCAAGAACTATTGGAACGCGCATCTCAGCCGGCAGATCTACAACTTCCGGCACGTGTACGCTGCGATTAGCGAAACCACCGTAACCATCGACGTCGACAAGCTTTCCGCCACTACCAAGCGCCGAGGCGGCAAGACGCCCAAGAGCAGCACGAAGATGAAGCCCGTGCCTGAGCCCACCAAGTCCAAGGAAGGCTCAAGCCCGGTTGACACCATATCAACAACATCAAGCCAGGCCGACCCGGACCGGGACCAGCAACCCATCAACAACATGACTTGTGGTGTGTCCTGCAGCGAGGAGGCCATGGTCATGGACCCGTGAGATCGAATGGTATGGTCCAACTCATGGGGACCAACTGCCGAACGACTCGGTGAATCAGATCGGGGTTTTTGAGGAGGAAAGCGAGATGGAGGCCCTGCTTTCATGCATCGACGACGACATGCCGTCTAGTGTGCTTATTGGCATCGAGCAGGGAGGCCACTCTCCTCGGGTGGAGGATCTGCTCGACATGGACTGGGAAGGTTTTGTGTCCCACCTATGGGACCAGCCATCCCAGTGATCTGCTCATCACCGCTGTGCGCAGTAATGACCGCTCCGAGTCGGACGAGCTCGAGTCGTTTGTCAGTTGGCTCCTCTCCGACGACGCGTGATAATAGAATCAATCCAGAACATCCGAGAGGAAGATGACTGACGATGGCGCCGATGGGGAGGGTCCTTCGACAATGGATCATGGACCACCAACGACGAGCTAGGTTTTAGTACAACCTAGCTAAGATATCAGGAAAACAAGCTACCCTAGCTAGGATCGAGCAGGAACAAGAGGAGGACGTACCTGCCCGCCTTGGAATGGGTTTCACTCGATGACAGTGGCGGTCACCTCCTCGCGTGTTTCTGAATATAAACCATGAAAACAATCTCAAGGTTTGGTGAGAGTGATGAATAGTAATCTTCATGTTGCTGAAGGCATCAAAGAAGTAAAGAACCTCAAGGTTTTGCACATAAGCCAAACCAGTTTAAATGCCAACATGAAACAGCCTCTTGGTCCTGTTGCTTGGTGGGTGGAGAACTGCACTGTCAATGACTAAGCTACGGTCCATGTAAACCAAAATGGCTAAGCTACAGATCTGTGTCCAATTTTGTGAGTTTGATTCTGTCGCATGACTGGTCGGCGGTGTTGGGATGGATGTACATTCGAGTAACTAAAAATCTAAAATTGATTGACCTGTGGATAGTTGGGTAACTAATTTGGAAATGCATTTGGTAGCCTGCGGTTTCATGCACTTTCAATTATATCAATTGAACCCTTGTCTTCCTCAAAAAGAAAAGAATTGAACCTTTGGCAAAAAAAAAAAAGAAAAGAAAAAAGAAAGAGGCTGGGTTTTCACATTGAAAAACTTGTCTCTTGCTGATGCAGAACATACATCGGAGAACTAAATTTCAGCTATTGATGTGTATGTACCTGCTATTGATGCAACGATTAGATCCTAAAACTGTTGCAGTACTAGTGTGTTAATTGCGAACATTTGTTTTGTATTTATGAACATATTTACAATAACTTTTTGAAAACAAGATTTTTCTGGATTCACGAACAATATTTGAAATGGAGAACATTTGTTTAAATCATTAACATTAATAAATCTCCGTGAAGTTTTCTTGAAATTCTTGAATAAGTTATCAAATTGATGAACATTTTTTTTTTCAAATTCATGATTTTTCTGAAATTCTGAACTTTTTTTAAATTTGCCAGCAAAATTTGAAATTCAGAAAAAGTAAGCCCCTGATTTTTTTATTTTGAGATTAGTGAAGAGATGATGAAGTAAGAAAACAAATAAAAAGAAACAAAAACCGAAAGATGGAAGTAAAACTAGGGTGACCAGCTTGCAGATGGGCCGACCCAACATGTATGCGGGGCGCATAGGGATGTGCAATTGGTGGCTATTTGTTGACCTATGCCGCAAAATAGGAGTTCCTATCAGCGCGTCAGGTGCGCTAATCAACCCGTGGCACTGACACGGACGTCACGCGAGCCATGGCATATTTGTCGTGCGACCATTGCTCTCTTGGCTGCACCGCTCGATTCGCTCGCTAGCTTTTCTAAAAAAACAAAAATTCTCGCTAGCTGACTGCTCATGCATGCATCTACTCACCTTTTTTTTTGGTGCTGCTTTTCGGAAATAAAACCGATTTTCAATTTTTAAAGTAAGAAAATGTTCATGAATTTGCAAAACGTTCAGTGATTTCAAAACATTAATGAATTTGACAAAAGGTCATTAATTTGAATAAATCATGAATTTCATTTTTGTGAATTCGAAAAAAGTTCATGAACTTGAAAAAAGTTTATGGATTTGAAAAAGTTCATGGATTTTATTTTTAGACGAATTAAAGAAATCGTGAACTTTCAAAAGTTTATAAATCGAAAAAATGTTCCCGAGGTTGAAAAAGTTCATGAATTGTTTTAAAGTTTAGATATTAGGAAAAAGTCATGAATTTAGAAAATGATCAAATTATTTTTAAAAGTAAATAGAAAAATAAAAAAGGTAAGAAAAAAACAGCTTGAGGCTTCTAGAAGCTTTGAATTCTGTCCACAAACTTCTGCAAGCTTCCAAGAAAATGGTCAAAACCCAACCAAAAAAGAGAAATGACAACAAGAAAAAGGAAAAAAACATGAAAAAATATATATGAAACGGACCAAACAAAACCAAAGTACAAAGAAGCCCATCTATCGTGCGACCTTTGCTCTCTATTGGCTGTACGGCTCAATTGGCCGGGAGGTGCTATAAAATTATAAAGTAAGAGATGTTCACGTATTTTAAAAATGTTCCCTGATTTGAAAATTTTAATGAATTTTAAAAAATTATCAATTAAATAATTTTGTGAATTTGGGAAAATTTCATGAGCGTGGAAAATGTTTGTGGATTCAAAAAGTTCATGGATGTGAGAAGGAGTCATGAATTTGAAAAACAAAATTATGAATTAAAAAATCATGAATTTTAAAAACTTCAGTAATTTGAAAATATCTTCACGGGTGTGAAAAATTCATAAAATTGTTGAAATTTCACAAATTTGAAAATTTTCATGAATTTTGAAAATATTCAAATTATTTTCTAAAAATAAATGAAAATAAAACAGAAAAAAGAAAAAGAAAAACGATAACCAAAAAATAGTCTGAAGCTTCTAGAAGCTGCCACATATGTCCAAAAGCTTCTACAAGCTTCCAACAAACAAATCAAAACCGAACAAAAAGAGACAGAAATGGAAACAAGAAAAAAGAATATGAAACGGACCAAAGAAACCAAAGTACAAAAAAAAGAGAAACCAGCCAAAAAAAATTGGAGGCTACCTCTCGAAGGTTCCCAAAACCGGCGAAGAGTTAAAAGGGTAGCCCATCTAACTCCCCTAACGTTGGAAGAGGGTGTACGCTATGTACCAAAATTGAAGTAAACGGCCCGTGAAGCGCGAAATAGGAAATGGGGAAAAGATTAGCGACAAGTTTTTTTTTTATTCATGCCACCTGTGGTCTTGGTCGTAGCTCAACAGTATTTCTATTTAGACTGAAAGTATATGGGCTTGACTAGTAAAATCTCTGGGTGGTCCATGGAAGTGTTATTGGATCACGCTTCATTTGCATTATGGCCATCACAAATATGAAGACTTTGCTAGAATTGTTCTTACTGTGAATCTTACTATGTAAGTGGACATAAATGACACATCTAGATGACATGACAACAATATATCACTAGTAGAAAAAGGGCCTATTGTCCCGGTTCGTAAGGGCCATTTGTCCCACTTGTTGAACCGGGACTAAAGTGTCCTTACTAATGCCCTAGGCCTTTAGTCCCGGTTCTTATACAAACCGGGACAGATGGGCCTCCATGTGGCCGGTGCGGCGAGCCCAGGCTGGAGGCCCTTTGGCACCAACTGGGACCAATAGGCATCCACGCGTCAGCATTTCAGGGGCTGGGGTTTTTGTTTTTTCTTTTTGAAAGGGGGGGGGGTTAGGGGGTTTTGGGGGGGGGGGGTTAATTTATGTGTTTCTTATATTGTGTTTGTTAGCTAATTAATAGTGAGAAGTGTCCTCTGTTATCTCCGTGCTTGGTCGGCGGTACGTACTATACGTATAGAGAGGACTAGACACGCTAGCTAGTAAGTAAATGAAGGAAACAGAAGATCGTCATGAACATATGCATACAGAGAGAAGTGATATCGACTACCTCTCCTTCTCTGAGAGATTGATCGAACAACAAGTGCTACATATATATAATATAATTATCTCTTACAATATAATCTCCTAATTATATATGAACTCAGGGTCCACATGGTATTCTCCGTCTTTATCGATCACGTGGTCAAGAAAGAATGCCGCCAATTCCTCTTGAATTGCTCGCATACGATCTGATGGTAGGAGTTCATCCCGCATCCGAAATATCTAATTTGAAAAAGGGGGTCAATACATATATATGAATAAATGAAACTCAACACAAATGATGGTAATAAAATAATATTATGAATATTATTATTTACGCACTTCATATTGTTTGTCAGAGTAGCCCCACTCACGGGTCGTGTGGCGGATGAACTCGCAAATGTAGTATCCACAGTAATCATTCCCTTGTTCCTGCCACAACCATTTTAAAAGAAATAGAGGTCAATCAAACTGATAAGCAAGCATGCTAAATGGTATTGATGTAGCTAGCACTTGAATCACTAGGAGATGCGGGGAACATGCTACTATAGTACTTACTTTCGGGTGTTTAAATTGCAGCTTCTTCGGCAGTCCCTGAGTTTTTGAGGTGAATTTTATCCAAACCCTGCCAGACAAAGAAAACAATTACTTGATATCAGGAAATGAACAAAGTTTCTGATATGGTGCGATAATGATCGATTTAACTTACTTCTCTAGAATTTCAGTCATGTCCGCATACTCCTTGGGATCTTTTCGTCTCGAGTCTAAGATGGTTACTAGTCCCTACTCAAGCTTAATCTCTAGGAGAATATAGTGGAAGCTGCGCACGCATGCATAACTCATCAATTACATTACTATAACCTCGACTAATAAGGGAAACCGAATATGCACAAAACAGTAACACTCACTTGAAGTTGTAAGGAAAGAGTATTATAGCTTTGTTTTGATTTAATACAAACGATTGTAGTAACTTGGCCTCGGTATCCCTTGCCTAAAATTCAACCATATATGCATCTATGAGATTTGTGTTAATGAACCCAATATCACCGATTTGTCTTTTCTTCAATTCGGCGATCTTCAATCTGCATAATATAGTGAGGATAATTAAAAATACATGCAATGCGAGAGCTGACCTATATATAGAGACTTAATGACAGAAGTAGTACTACTTACAGGCAGCAGCAAGTGACCGTTAATTTATCGACGGCCTTTTGATTGAAAAATGCGAAGAACTCCTCAAATGGAACATTCAACAGTTCAACTCCAACGAGGTCATGCTCCTCTCTAACTCTTAGCGTCAAAATATTCCTCCCCTCAGACTCTCTGCAGGTTTTCATGTACCAATCATGGAATCTTCGCATCATCGTTGTTAGAGATCTTTCATCTTTGACGAGAGGCTTCCCGTACTCGTATTTGTGTTCGTCCACCTCCAAGAAATCATAATGTACATCGTCGGGCAGGTAATCTCCAAGATTGTTATAACCGGGCACCATCCCGCCCGGATCATTAGCGACGATATCGTTAGACACCTGGAGCGGGGGGAACGATTGGTTCGCTTGTTCGCCAAGCTGGGCAATTTTTCCCCAGCTCGTCATTTTGCTAACCTTTGAGCACTGATAGTATTTCCCGACCGCTCCGCTTTGATAAATGACTTTTCAATAATGCACTCATAGTTGCCTTTCGTCGGAGACTTTGGTGGTTTCTTTAAGGTAGCCAGAGTACGCTTCGCTTTTACCGGATCTATCTTCTCCTTCGGAGGTGGATGTTTCTTTGCTTTCACCCCTTCAAAGAAGTTCTTCACTTCGGCTCGCACGATCTTCGCGTTTTCCTCCAGGCTCCTCTCGTATGGTAACTTCTCTGGAGTCTTCAGAGAAGGACTGAATCTGTATTGCCTCCCGCCTTCGGCTGTACTGCTAGATGCCGGAGCAGACGGAGCGGCTGCGGCTGTCTTTCCTTTCTTACGAGGCGGAGAAGGACTACAACGCGCTGGAGCAGACAGAGCGGCGACGGGTCTTTTCCGCCCTTGTTGACGAGGTGGAGAAGGAGGAGGCTGGCTGCTCGGGTGCGTCGGCGCAGGCAGAGAAGGAGGCGGAGTGCCGCCACGTGCTGGAGAAGGAGGCTGAGTGCCCTGATCACTCACCGGAGGAGGAGTCTGAGTGCCCGAATCACTCGCCGGAGGAGGAGGCGGAGTGCCGTGACTCGCCGGAGGAGGAGGAAGAGGAGGCGGAGGCATCCAGTTCAGAAGGTTGATGAGCTCCTTCCGTCATAGGCATGGAGTCTTCAGAGAAGAACCCAGCCGAATCTCCCCTTCACCTGTAGGGTGGTCAAGCTCGAGGTCCTCAAATCCGTCCATTATTTCATCCACCATCACCCTAGCATATCCTTCTGGAATCGACCGGCAATGGTAGGTTGCGCCAGGTTCAGTAGGTGAAACAGAGCCAACAGCCGCCTTGACTTTGAATTTCATCCATTGCATCATAAGGTGGCAATGTTGAGACTCCGTGATAGCATCCACGGGGTAGCTAGCAGGAGTCGTGAAGACAAGCTCCAGCTGAAGCTGCTCGGTGGAAGCCACGCTGCTTCTCCGCTGAGATGGCGGGGTAGCTTCAGGGGAAGCTTCGGCAGGTCGTTTACTGCGATTTGCCTAGCCCTGTAATACATCTCCGTTGTATCTACTTTTCCAAACACTTTTGCCCTTGTTTTGGACTCTAACTTGTATGATTTGAATGGAACTAACCCGGACTGACACTGTTTTCAGCAGAATTGCCATGGTGTTGTTTTATGTGCAGAAAACAAAAGTTCTCAGAATGACCTGAAACTCCACGGAACATCTTAGAAAAAATAATAAAAAATCCTCGCCAGAGATGAAGACCAGGGGGCCCACACCCTGTCCACGAGGGTGGGGAACGCCCCCCCTCCTGGGCGTGCCCCCTACCTCGTGGCCCCCCTGGTGGCCCTCCGACGCCAAATCCTTCTCCATATATTGGATTTCAGGGAGAAAAAAATCAGAGAGAAGAAATCATCACGTTTTACGATACGGAGCCGCCGCCAAGCCTTAATCTCTCTCGGGAGGGCTGATCTGGAGTCCGTTCGGGGCTCCAGAGAGGGGGATTCGTTGTCGTCGTCATCATCAACCATCCTCCATCACCAATTTCATGATGCTCACCGCCGTGCGTAAGTAATTCCATCGTAGGCTTGCTGGACGGTGATGGGTTGGATGAGATTTATCATGTAATCGAGTTAGTTTTGTTAGGGTTTGATCCCTAGTATCCACTACGTTCTGAGAGTGATGTTGCTATGACTTTGCTATGCTTAATGCTTGTCACTAGGGCTCGAGTGCCATGATTTCAGATCTGAACCTATTATGTTTTCATGAATATATGTGTGTTCTTGATCCTATCTTGCAAGTCTATAGTCACCTACTATGTGTTATGATCCGGCAACCCCGAAATGACAATAAACAGGACCACTCCCGGTGATGACCATAGTTTGAGGAGTTCACGTATTCACTATGTGCTAACGCTTTGTTCCGGTTCTCTATTAAAAGGAGGCCTTAATATCCCTTAGTTTCCAATAGGACCCATGTCGGTGTCAAAACCGGCGGATCTCGGGTAGGGGGTCCCGAACTGTGCGTCTAGGCGGATGGTAACAGGAGACGAGGGACATGATGTTTTACCCAGGTTCGGGCCCTCTCGATGGAGGTAAAACCCTACGTCCTGCTTGATTAATATTGATGATATGGGTAGTACAAGAGTGGATCTACCACGAGATCAAGGAGGCTAAACCCTAAAGCTAGCCTATGGTATGATTGTCGTAATGTATGTTGTCCTACGGACTAAAGCCCTCCGGTTTATATAGACACCGGAGGAGGCTAGGGTTACACAGAGTCGGTTACAATGGTAGGAGATCTACATATCCGTATCGCCAAGCTTGCCTTCCACGCCAAGGAAAGTCCCATCCGGACACGGGACGGAGTCTTCAATCTTGTATCTTCGTAGTCTTGGAGTCCGCGGACGATGATAGTCCGCTGTCCGGACACCCCTAGGCCAGACTCCTCAAGAGCCCCGAACCAGGCTTCAATGACGATAAGTCCAGCGCGTATATAGTCTTCGGAGTTGCAAGGCGGGTTCTCCTTTCAAGTTCCATCTACCTGCCGAACAGTGTCCGGCTTCATCATAAATACTGTGTTTCTCGGCTTCTATGCCCAATAATGGTCTTTTTCCACGCGTCGCACGAATGCGAAAAGCCAGGGTGTCTTTTGCATTTCACCCCCCAGTCGTGCGAGTCATCCGCCTACAAAAGAGGCAAAAATCCAGATCCAAACCACACCATCTTCCTCCCGCGAATACTTCATCGGAGCGCCTTTGACCTAAAAATCCATTCCATCATGGACCGTCGATGCGGCTCTTCTTCACGCGTTCCCAGCCCACCGCCGGGGGATTGGAGGAGGTGCTCTGTTCCGCACAACGAGCTAGTGAAGCTCCAAGCGGGGGGATATCTCTGTCGGTGTCAAAACCGGCGGATCTCGGGTAGGGGGTCCCGAACTGTGCGTCTAGGCGGATGGTAATAGGAGACGAGGGACACAATGTTTTTACCCAGGTTCGGGCCCTCTCGATGGAGGTAAAACCCTACGTCCTGCTTGATTAATATTGATGATATGGGTAGTACAAGAGTAGATCTACCACGAGATCAAGGAGGCTAAACCCTAGAAGCTAGCCTATGGTATGATTGATTGAGATTTAATGTTGTCCTACGGACTAAGGCCCTCCAGTTTATATAGACACCGGAGAGGCTAGGGTTACACAGAGTCGGTTACAATGGTAGGAGATCTACATATCCGTATTGCCAAGCTTACCTTCCACGCCAAGGAAAGTACCTTCCGGACACGAGCCGGAGTCTTCAATCTTCTATCTTCGTAGTCTGGGAATCCGGCGGATATTGATAGTCCGGCTGTCCGGACACCCCCTAGTCCAGGACTCCTCAAGAGCCCTCGAACCAGTCTTCAATGACGATAAGTCCGGCGTGCATAATGTTCGGCATTGCAAGGCGGGTTCCTTCCTTGAATAATCCGGAGAAAATAATGAACACCAGGATAGTGTCCGGCTCTGCAAAATAAATTCCACATTCCAAACGTAGAGAGAATAAAACACATATACTGATCCAATCTGCTGACGTATTATGCGGCGTGACATCACACCGCGCCAAGCCCTCGTTCAATCGCTTTTATTATTCCGCCTCAGCACGCTTTAGCGGCGGTTTCCTGGCACGTCCCGTCGAGCGTAGATCGTGTTCCCTTTTATTCCGGGATCCTCATCAATACGTGCGTGGGTAACCCAACCGTTCCCGTCGCCACGCCTCCTCTATCGAAGGGGAATCTCAAACGGTCACGGAGACGGCCCTTGGTATTTCTTCCCCTTTATAAGAGGACCAAGGCCTGTCCTTGTTCTTCAATCTCGCATCGAATCTTTCCTCTGCTCCTAGTTCCAACACCCCGAGCTTCAGATTCGAGCGCTTCGGATCCTAAACAATGTCCGGCTCCGACCTCCAGGGCCGGTGGATGCCCTCCTCCGTCACGGAGGAGGACATATTGAAGTTGCGGGAGGCCAAGTGCACTGCCCTGACGGTTTCGACAGGTTGCTGCCCGGGGCAGGCCGTGCAGCCCCCGAGCCCGGCGAGCGCGTAGTTTTCGCATCTCACCTCCGTCGGGGATTAGGCTTCCCTACGGATCCCTTTGTGAGAGGGCTCCTTTTCTACTACGGGCTGGACTTCCACGACTTGGCTCCGGAGTCCATCCTCCATATCTCTGCATTCATTATTGTCTGCGAAGCCTTCCTCCGCCATCCCCACTTTGGCTGTGGCTGAAAACATTCAAGGTGGAGCCAAGATGATCGGGGCGCTAAGCGGAGTCGGCGGGCGACCATAAGCAAGAAGGTCGATGCCCGTGGCTCAAGGTTCCTTCCAAGAGGAACAGGATTGTGGCAGCAGGAGTGGTTTTACATCATCGCTCCAAGGGGCAGCAAGCAAAAGCCGCCGCCCTCCTTCCGCCCGGGACCTCCACGGCAACTGATGTCGTGGGTCAACCAAGGGCTCAACTGGGGGCCGTCCGAGGACGTGCCCGCACTGCAGGGCCGGATTCGAGACCTCCAAACAAGGGAGATCGACCTGGTCAAGGTGATGCAAGTCATGCTAATCAGGCACCTCCTACCCTGCAAACGTCGTCCTCTCCGTCTATGGGAGTTCAATCCGGAGGGACCTCGTATTCTCCAGCATTTTATGGGCGCGACACCCACGGAGATGTACAAGCTGTTCTTCGGACCGCAGGTAGCGTGTCCGGATTCGGCCGAGGACGCAGGCTTAAGCCGCGATCGCCCGGATACTCGGTAAGTAGCTCGAGCTCGGACATTCCATTTGTATGCCTTTCAAAAGATCATCTCCTGACCCTTTTTATTCTTTACAGGAATGGGTGGCGCGATCAAGGCTGATAAGGTGTCCGCCCCCCCAGAGACCGCGACTGGAGCCCGTGCTGGTCGAAATGTTGGAGGTTGTGCCCACAGAGGGGCGATGGGGAGATAAAGGAGCTAATACTTACGTCCAAAGAGGCGATCAAGAGGAGGGAACCAAGGATCCCTCCTTCGAGAGGAGAAGAGGACCGCCTCAAGATCCGGAGGTAAAGCCCCTAAGCGTGGGAAGAAATCCCCATCAGGGGTCCGGCGTCCGAGAGAATCCGGACGCGCAATCATCGCCAAGGACCAGCCTCCAACGAGCCGTGAGTATGAAAGAGGAAGTTTAATAAGGAAGTACCTTCGTTTACGCTTCAGAGGTAACGAAATATATTTATATCGTAGTTCGGATCTGCAGCCGTCTCGAGATGAGTTCATCCTCGGGGATCTTCTTCCGGAGATGATGGAGAGCGTCGCCTCCGTCTGCCGCGCCGCCAGATGAGGCAAAGCGAGCTGAAGTGTCGCCACGGGGCGTCCCCGAATCGGAGGGGCCAAAGAGTTCAACACCCACAAAAGTCTGGCCGAAGAATCAAGAGTTTGCTTGAGAGGGCGCCCATTTCGAAGATCACCGCAGACACGCGCGTGCGGTGGTCGGAAGGATTTCGTCCGCTGAAAGCGGATTATGTAATGCCGCCGAGCTTGTCAAGGGATTTGAGGTATCTTGAAAATGATGCACCCCTTTGTCTTTTAACAGTTTTGCATATAAAAAATGCGCTCTGTATAGATAATAGCCCTTGAGACTCGGTAGGTTTTCGAAAACGATAGCGTGCCGAGGATCAAAATCTCAACATCTCAGATAATGAATACCGCCGCTTTGATACAGGTGGCGGATAGTCCGGGGGCCAGCCGGACTAGTGAGTTTGTCGAATTAAGTCAACAACTTGACGTGGCAGATGCTGACATCGCCCTTGTCAATCAGCGACTTGACGAGTCGCAAGGTAAATAAATTCTCCGCAGCTGCTTTATTTAGTGGGTCCAAGCCCGCCTCTGATAAGTTATATCTTTATAATACGATAGTGCTGCTGCTTGTGGAGAGTTTTCGGCGAACTTGCTCGCTAAGGAGCAAGCCCGGCGAGTGACGTGGCTGCCGCGAGGGCGGCCAAGAGTTGAAGGTCGAGAAGGCGCGCGCACCGCCTAAGCAGGCGGAGGTGGCAGAATTGGCCAAGAAATTAAAGGATGCTGCCGACCGCAATGAGGCTCTTGAAAAGGAGCACTTATCGGAGCGGGAAGACCTGAAGAAGGCCACCGCCGAAGCCAAGGATGCCCGCTCTGCAATGCGGGCTATGAAGGAGGAGCTGCGCCAAGCCGGAGAAATCATGGCTGGCAAGCCGCTTATCGTCGCGGTTTATGGATGCCAAGTACGCCAATTTGAGTGGTGTGGAGTTCGGAGGATCCATATATGGATTTGGCTGCGAAAAGCGGCTGATGCCGTTAAGCACTTCCGAGCCGGGGATCACGAGGCGAAGAGTTATATTGACTCAATTCCACAGTCCGGATCGCCCTCTTCCGCCGACGGACAGGTTGGCGAATGGGCGAACTGAATAGACCGTCCGGCTGGCTATGATCGACATCGTGGCCCATGTATGGCCGAGAGGTCCAAGGCGACGAGCTACTTCGCCCATCGCAGCAGTTCCTTGGGGCGGTGCCGCATATCAAGGAGATGAAACGGTCGGCCTGCATCGAGGGCGCGGATGGCTCGCCCGTAAAGGCGCAGTGTCCGGAGATGGATGCCACCGCTGTTGCTGCCCAGGGTTCGGATGGAAACCGGCTTCCTGCCGAGCATTATTTCGGGGAAGTTATGCGTGGCGCTCGGATAATAGAGTCGCAGTGCTCAAAGAATGTAACATTCAATTGAACGCATTGACTTGTAGATCAATAATTATAGTATGAATGCTTTTTATACTTGTGCTTCCAAGTAGTAAAACTTCTCTGTCGCGCCGCTTATGATACTTGTGTATAACCTGAAAGATGCAGTCTTCGGCTTCAGCCCCCTTGCATAAGGTGCTGGGGTGTTCGCAAAATAGCGCTTTTTCACACTTAATCCGACATCTCGGTCCTGTTATAAGGAGGTGGTAGCGTAGCGAACAAGGCAATCTGGACTATGATGCTTTATTTCTTTCACTTAGCCAATGGAGCTCGAGGGTGGGGCTACGATATAGCCCCTGATGACACCGCACAACTCCGGATTCAGGGTGCATATGTGCCTAACCGGGAAACGGTCCTTCGTCAAAGCGGGGAATTCTAAACATTCCAATGGTCGATCAAGTGGCTGACCAGACTCTCACTGTATCATGATAGTCAGTTTTCAGCTTTCTCTACTGAGGTGCTCGCCCAGCCGAACTGGGGCACAATCGCAGTAGTTCTCCTGGTGCCGCGTTAGCCGATGATACGGAACGTAAGGTAGCAAAACACAGGAGTCGGGCAAACCCAACATTTGACCAAAGACATGATTCGGAGCTGATGCATATAATGCCTAACTCGAGACGCCGAACACTCCCGAAGGTGTTCGAACTTTATAATAATGGGCAGAATTATGCCCTAAGCCCCTAGTGTCTAGGTATGGGCATGGTCTTCTGACGCGGCCTATGCCAAGGCGCCAGGCTCCGTCTTGGCTATAGAAGGAAGCCAAGGGAGAGTAACAACAAGAGACAGTGATAAAAAAAGGTCTACGCAGGGTCTTAATCTGAAAAGAATCCTTGCAACGGGTCCCTACTGCATGTCTGCGCCTGTGTCTCCGTTGCGCCATTATCCTGGACGGGTAAGCACGTTGTTCATCTATAGAAAAAGAGGAAAGATTCAGTTGTAGAAACAGCTCGTGCAAAAAATGTACAAAAGAATGAATTTAAATAATTAAATCAAGGTTTATATGAAACCATGGTTGGTTGTGCGCGCAGCCCCCTGTGAGAAGGGTATGCGGCTAGGGAGCCCCTAGCCTGTTGAGTCCGGATTCGTCTATCCGAGTCCGGGGTCTTTAAGTGACCCTCGCACTGAAATAGCGCCATGTGGACCGGGCATCTTAAGTGTAAGAGACGCGTAATGTGGTATGGCGTTGAAGCGGACGAAAGCCTTTCGTCCCAACAGTGCTTGAAATTCACTTTTAAATGGGACGATATGGAAAATTAACTTTTCTCGTCGAAAATTGTTCGGTGATCCGAACACGACTTCGAGTAATATCGAGCCTGTGCACTTGGCGTAAGGGCTGGCGCGCACTCCTTTGAAGGAAGTGCGGCTGTGTCGAATTTTGGTAGGGTCTATCCCCATCCGACGGATTGTGTTTGAATATAGCAGGTTTAAGTCACCGCCTCCGCCCATTAGGACGCTTTGTGAATTGCAATCCGTCTATTACCGGATTCAATATCGAGGAGTCCGTCCCCGTTTGAACACTTCGAGTAGTCGGTGGTCGAAAGTGATTGGTTTTGATATCCAATCTCTGATTCTGCTGGGTTGGACCATGCGAGGCTCTTTTAGAAAGTGCTGCACTGTTTTTCCGTGTCCTCACATAAAGTGAGTTTATCGCTTTGACCCCTTGGGGAAAGTTTTTGTTTTCGGTGCCTCGCTGGCGGGTTTATCTTCTTCGCTGACGCCGAGCCCCTTGTGTTCGGCGTTTTAGTCGGCGGACTGTTTGAAAACCGAACAATCCTCGTGGGTGTGATTTATGGCCTTCCGGGTACTTGTGGATTTGACATATCCGACCCGAATTTTGTGTAGGTTAGACAGTTCATCGCTGTCATCCTTGAGGGGCTGAGCTTTATTATTTGGCCGTGAGCTTTTAAATCCGGCGTTGACCGCCGTGCTTTTGGGCTTTTCTCTTTATTCCGCGCTGCTCTTTTTCTGCGCCGTGATTTTCCATTTCCATCTCTTATCTCGGATGTACTTGGGTCATTGGTGCTGCATCTTGCCAGCCAGCTATCCTCTCTGCGCACAAAAGCGGGTCATGAGGCTTGTTAATGCGGTCATTGTCCTCGGTTTCTCTTGACCGAGGTGTCTGGCGAGCCATTCATCTCGGACATTGTGCTTAAAAGCTGCTAAGGCTTGGCGTCCGGACAATCGACTATTTGGTTCTTTTTGGTAAGGAACCTGTTCCTGAATTTCATGCCGACTCTCCGGGCTGTTGAGTTATGTGACTTAGGTCATCAGATCCGGAGGCGGACATAAGTCCCTTGAAAATTTGCTCAAACGCTTCCTCGAGCTCTTCCCAACTTCCAACAAGTGTTTTCGGGAGGCTTTTGAGCCAATGACGGGCTGGCCCTTTGAGCTTGAGGGTAGATATTTTATGGCGTGGAGATCATCTCCTCGGCCATATGTATATGTAGTATATAGTCTTCTATCCGCACTCTGTGGTCTGTTGTTCCATCGTAGGCTTCTATGTTTATGGGTTTAAACCTGCTGGGAATTCATGATCCAAAGACCTCGTCGATGAAGCATAGTGGGTGTCGGCGCCCTGCATTTGTATGCGTGCCGCTATCGTCGGACACTTGACGTGTTCCTTTGCTTATTGGGGCTTTCTTTTTGGGTCCGTAGATGGACCTGGCTGGGCCATTGGACGGTGGGGGCTTTATGGCCTCCTCGTCGAATTCTGGGAGCAGCTTGCGCTTCGGGTAGCTCTTCGATTGGTGGTCGTTGCCGTGTTTATCTGCGGTTTTGAGTACTTTGCTCCATCTTATTCGGAGCGCGTCTTCCGCTGTGTTGAGCTTCCGTTTTTCCTTCTTCAGGCTTCTTGCTGTGGCAATGAGCCTGCGTTTGAAAAGCTCTTGTTCGACGGGCTCCTCGAGTTCGTCGTCATTGGGGCTTGTTTCGTCTTCAGAGGGAGGTATATTGTTGTGATCCTCGACCTTTTCTTCTGCCGCCCTTTCATGAGGGCTTGCTTCTGCATCCTCCTGCGCTGAGTCTTGCTGGAGGGGTTTGTCTTCGGCACTCTCTGGGGTATTGTTATTTCCTGTGCCGGAATCTCCATTCTAGTTGTGGTGGGATTTAGAGCGGCGCCGCTGACGCCAGCGTTTCGGCCGCTTCTTTAGAGAATCTTCCTCCGCTGCTTTTTCGCCATCCCCTTCTTTTGGGGTATCCACCATGTAGATGTCATATGACGAGGTGGCCTTCCAGTGCCCTGTGGGCGCTGGGTCCTGATCGTCTCCGGCATCATTGTCCATAGCGTCGATGTCATCGGAGTCGTAGTCTAGCATGTCGGTTAGATCCTCGGCGATGGCTACAAAGTGGGTGGTGGGTGGGCTCTCAATTTCTTCGTCGTCCGAACTCCAACCGTCCCGCCATAGTCCGCCAGATTCTCCGATAGCGAGAGATGCTTCAGAGAATTCAGGATATCGCCAAAAGGCGAAAATGAAAGATGTCCGCGTGGTGAATTCCATAACCGGCGCCCGATCTGGTTTAATTGGCAGGGCGCGGAGGCTCGAGTCCGGCGAGGAGTCCGCGCCGGGATCACGAAGTTTCGCAGGGACAAGATTGGTATTCGGCTACATCGCCGTGGATGTTGAAGCCCCAGTGGCGTCGCTATCCACCGCCCTCGTCATGGGCAATCGGCTCCGGCTAGTAGTCGGAGCGGATTCGAGTCTGACCACCAAAGCACCGTCCGTGGCGAGCTAGATCATGCCCATCGCCACAGTCGGCGCGCTTGGCGTGGCTCGAGTCCGTCGAAGATCAAGTCTCCGCGTCATCGGTCGTGAAGTTCAAGCTTCGAATCGACTGACGGCCAGGGCGTAGCTTCGATCTGCTCCAGATGGCCAAGAGAATTGGCCCGCAGACAAAGCCGCCGAATATGAAGATCTGTCCGGGAGGAAAATCTCACCTGGACAGCATTGATGGTTGAAGATGCCATCGAGCCTATCGGTGACGACACGGAGGAACTCTCAATGAAAGCACCAATGTCGGTGTCTAAACCGCAGATCTCGGTAGGGGGTCCCGAACTGTGCGTCTAGGCGGATGATAACAGGAGACGAGGACACAATGTTTTTACCTGTGTTCGGGCCCTCTCGATGGAGGTAAAACCCACGTCCTGCTTGAGTAATATTGATGATATGGGTAGTACAAGAGTAGATCTACCACGAGATCAAGGAGGCTAAACCCTAGAAGCTAGCCTATGGTATGATTGTTGAGATGTAATGTTGTCCCACGGACTAAGGCCCTCCGGTTTATATAGACACCGGAGAGGCTAGGGTTACAGAGTCGGTTACAATGGTAGGAGATCTACATATCCGTATTGCCAAGCTTGCCTTCCACGCCAAGGAAAGTACCTTCCGGACACGAGCCGGAGTCTTCAATCTTCTATCTTCGTAGTCTGGGAGTCCGGCGGATATTGATAGTCCGGCTGTCCGGACACCCCCTAGTCCAGGACTCCCTCAACCTCCCTCCGGCCTTCATGGTCCCGGTTCGAGCCGGGCTGGTCACTTATCAAGGTGGGAGGCAAGCGGAGGCTACCCCTGAAGGAAATATGCCCTAGAGGAAATAATAAAGTTATTATTTATTTCCTTATATCATGATAAATGTTTATTATTCATGCTAGAATTGTATTAACCGGAAACATAATACATGTGTGAATATATAGACAAACAGAGTGTCACTAGAATGCCTCTACTTGACTAGCTTGTTAATCAAAGATGGTTATGTTTCCTAACCATGGACAAAGAGTTTTTATTTGATTAACGGGATCACATCATTAGTTGAATGATCTGATTGACATGACCCATTCCGTTAGCTTAGCACCCGATCGTTTAGTACGTTGCTATTGCTTTCTTCATGACTTATACATGTTCCTATGACTATGAGATTATGCAACTCCCGTTTACCGGAGGAACACTTTGTGTGCTACCAAACGTCACAACATAACTGGGTGATTATAAAGGTGCTCTACAGGTGTCTCCAAAGGTACTTGTTGGGTTGGCGTATTTCGAGATTAGGATTTGTCACTCCGAATGTCGGAGAGGTATCTCTGGGCCCTCTCGGTAATGCACATCACTTAAGCCTTGCAAGCAAAGCAACTAATGAGTTAGTTGCGAGATGATGTATTACGGAACGAGTAAAGAGACTTGCGGTAACGAGATTGAACTAGGTATTGGATACCGACGATCGAATCTCGGGCAAGTAACATACCGATGACAAAGGAACAACGATGTTGTTATGCGGTCTGACCGATAAAGATCTTCAGAGAATATGTAGGAACCAATATGGGCATCCAGGTCCCGCTATTGGTTATTGACCGGAAACGTGTCTCGGTCATGTCTACATTGTTCTCGAACCGTAGGGTCCGCACGCTTAAGGTTTCGATGATGCTTATATTATGAGTTTATGAGTTTTGATGTACCAAGGAGTTCGGAGTCCCGGATGAGATCGGGGACATGACGAGGAGTCTCGAAATGGTCGAGACGTAAAGATCGATATATTGGACGACTATATTCGGAGTTCGGAAAGGTTCCGAGTGATTCGGTATTTATCGGAGTACCGAGAGTTACGGAATTCGCCGGGAGAAGTATTGGGCCTTATGGGCCATACGGGAAAGAGAGAGGGCTGCCTAGGGCAGGCCGCGCTTCTTGCCCAAGTCCGAATTGACTAGGGGAGGCCGCACCCTCCTTCCTTCCTTCTTCTCTCTTCCCTTCCTAGTCTCCTACTCCTAATACATGGAAGGTCTCCTAGTTGGACTAGGAAGGGGAATCCTACTCCGGGGAGTAGGACTCCCCTAGGGCGCGCCATAGTAGAGGGCCGGCCCTCCCCTCCTCCACTCCTTTATATACGGGGGTAGGGGGCACCCCATGGACACACAAGTTGATCTTCGTGATCGTTCCTTAGCCGTGTGCGGTGCCCCCCTCAAAGATATTACACCTCGGTCATATTGTAGCGGTGCTTAGGCGAAGCCCTGCGACAGTTGAACATCAAGATCGTCACCACGCCGTCGTGCTGACGGAACTCCTCCCCGAACCTCTGCTGGATCGGAGCCCGGGGTGCGTCATCGAGCTGTACGTGTGTCAAGAACTCGGAGGTGCCGGAGTAACGGTGCTTGGATCGGTTGGACCGGGAAGACGTACGACTACTTCCTCTACGCTGCGTCAACGCTTCCGCTTCGGTCTACGAGGGTACGTAGACAACACTCTCCCCTCTCGTTGCTATGCATCACCATGATCTTGCGTGTGCGTAGGAAATTTTTGAAATTACTACGTTCCCCAACAGTGGCATCCGAGCCTAGGTTTTATGGTTTGATGTTATATGCACGAGTAGAACACAAGTGAGTTGTGGGCGATATAAGTCATACTGCTTACCAGCATGTCATACTTTGGTTCGGCGGTATTGTTGGATGAAGCGGCCGGACCAACATTACGCGTTAAACTTACGCGAGACTGGTTTTACCGCCGTGCTATGCACACAGGTGACTAGCGGTGTCGGTTTCTCCAACTTTAGTTGAACCGAGTGTATACGCCCGGTCCTTGCGAAGGTTAAAACATCACCAACTTGACAAACTATCGCTGTGGTTTTGATGCGTAGGTGAGATTGGTTCTTGCTTAAGCCCGTAGCAGCCACGTAAAACTTGCAACAACAAAGTAGAGGACGCCTAACTTGTTTTTGCAGGGCATGTTGTGATGTGATATGGTCAAGACGTGATAAGATATAAGTTGTTGTATGAGATGATCATGTTTTGTTGAAGTTATCGGCAATCGGCGTAAGCCCTATGGATGTCTCTTTGTTGCATAAGATGCAAGTGCCAAATAATTGCTTTACTTTATCGCTATACGATAGCAATAGTTGTAAGAGCAATAGTTGGTGAGACAACCATGTGATGACACATTGATATAGATCAAGATGATGAAGATCATGGTGTCGTGCGGTGACGATAGAGATCATAACAGATACTTTGGAGATGGAGATCAAAGGCGCAAGATGATCATGGCCATATCATGTCACATATTTTGATTGCATATGATGTTTATCTATTATACATCTTATTCTTGCTTTGATTGACGGTAGCATTTTAAGATGATCTCTCACTAATTATCAAGAAGTGTTCTCCTGAGTATGCACCGCTGCCAAAGTTCGTCGTGCCTGACACCACGTGATGATCGGGTGTGATAAGCTCTACGTCCATCTACAACGGGTGCAAGCCAATTTTGCACACGCGGAATACTCAGGTTAAACTTGATGAGCCTAGCATATGCAGATATGGCCTCGGAACACGGAGACCGAAAGTTCGAGCGTGAATCATATGGTAGATATGATCAACATGAGATGTTCACCATTGAAAACTACTCCATCTCACGTGATGATCGGTTATGGTTTAGTTGATTTGGATCACGTGATCACTTAGATGACTAGAGAGATGTCTGTCTAAGTGGGAGTTCTTAAGTAATATGATTAATTGAACTTAAATTTATCATGAACTTAGTCCTGGTAGTATTTTGCAAATTATGTTGTAAGATCAATAGCTCGCGTTGTTGCTTTCATATGTTTATTTTGATATGTTCCTAGAGAAAATTGTGTTGAAAATGTTAGTAGCAATGATGCGGATTGGATCCGCGATCTGAGGTTTATCCTCAATGCTGCACAGAAGAATTATGTCCTTAATGCACTGCTAGGTGACAAACCTATTGCAGGAGCAGATGCAGACATTATGAACATTTGGCTAGCTCAATATGATGACTACTTGATAGTTTTGTGCACCATGCTTTATGGCTTAGAATCGGGACTTCAAAGATGTTTTGAACATCATGGACCATATGAGATGTTCCAGGAATTGAAGTTAATATTTCAAGCAAATACCCGAGTTGAGAGATATGAAGTCTTCAACAAGTTCTATAGCTAAAAGATGGAGGAGAATCGCTCAACTAGTGAGCATGTGCTCAGATTGTCTGGGTACTTCAATCGCTTGAATCAAGTGGGAGTTAATCTTCCAGATAAGATAGTGATTGACAGAATTCTCTAGTCACCATCACTAAGTTGCTAGAACTTCGTGATGAACTATAGTATGCAAGGGATGACGAAAACGATTCCCGAGCTCTTCGTGATGTTGAAATCGACGAAGGTAGAAATCAAGAAAGAGCATCAAGTGTTGATGATTAACAAGACCACTAGTTTCAAGAAAAGGGGCAAAGGAAAAAAAAGGGGAACTTCAAGAAGAACGGCAAGCAAGTTGCTGCTCAAGTGAGGAAACCCAAGTCTGGTCCTAAGCCTGAGACTAAGTGCTTTTACTGCAAAGAGACTGGTCACTGGAGGCGGAACTACCCCAATTGATTGGCGGATAAGAAGGATGGCAAAGTGAACATAAATATATTTGATATACATGTTATTGATGTGTACTTTACTAGTGTTTACAGCAACCCCTCGGTATTTGGTACTGGTTCAGTTGCTAAGAGTAGTAACTCGAAACGGGAGTTGCAGAATAAACAGAAACTAGTTAAAGGTGAAGTGACGATGTGTGTTGAAAGTAGTTTCAAGATTGATATGATCATCATCGCACACTCCCTATATTTTTGGGATTAGTGTTGAACCTAAATAAATGTTATTTGGTGTTTGCGTTGAGCATGAATATGATTTGATCATGTTTATTGCAATACGGTTATTCATTTAAGTTAGAGAACAATTGTTGTTCTGTTTACATGAATAAAACCTTCTATGGTCATACACACCAACGAAAATGGTTTGTTGGATCTCGATCATAGTGATACACATATTCATAATATTGAGGCCAAAAGATGCAAAGTTAATAATGATAGTGCAACTTATTTGTGGCACTGCCGTTTGGGTCATATCGGTGTAAAGCGCATGAAGAAACTCCATAAAGATGGATTTTCGGAATCACTTGGTTATGAATCATTTGATGTTTGCGAACCGTGCCTTTTGGGCAAGATGACTAAAACTCCGTTCTCCGGAACAATGGAACGAGCTACTGACTTATTGGAAATAATACATACCGATGTATGCGATCCAATGAGTGCTGATGCTCGTGGCAAGTATCATTATTTTCTGACCTTCACAGATGATTTGAGCAGATATGGGTATATCTACTTGATGAAACATAAGTCTGAAATAGTTGAAAGGTTCAAAGAATTTCAGAGTGAAGTGGAAAAATCATCGTGACAAGAAAATAAGGTTTCTACGATCTGATCGCGGAGACAAATATTTGAGTTACGAGTTTGGTCTTCAATTAAAACAATGTGGAATAGTTTCACAAATTCATGCCACCTGGAACACCACATCATAATGGTGTGTCCGAATGTCATAACCGTACTTTATTGGATATAGTACAATCTATGATGTTTCTTACCGATTTACCAATATCGTTTTGGGATCATGCATTAGAGACAGCTGCATTCACGTTAAATAGGGCACCATCTAAATCTGTTGAGACGACACTATATGAACTGTGGTTTAGCAAGAAACCAAAGTTGTCGCTTCTTAAAGTTTGGGGCTGCGATGCTTATGTGAAAAAGTTTCATCCTGATAAGCTCAAACCCAAATCGGAGAAGTGCGTCTTCATAGAATACCCAAAGGAAATTGTTGGGTACACCTTCTATCACAGATCCGAAGGCAAAACATTTGTTGCTAATAAATTGATCCTTTCTAGAGAAGGAGTTTCTCTCGAAAGAAGTGAGTGGGAGGAAAGTAGAACTTGATGAGGTAATTGTACCTTCTCCCTTATTGGAAAGTAGTTCATCACAGAAATCTGTTCCTGTGACTACTACACCAATTAGTGAGGAAGCTAATGATGATGATCATGTAACTTCAGATCAAGTTACTACCGAATCTCGTAGGTAAACCAGAGTGAGATCCGCACCAGAGTGGTGCGGTAATCCTGTTCTGGAAGTCATGTAACTAGACCATGATGAACCTACGTACTATGAGGAAGCGATGATGAGCCCAGATTCCGCGAAATGGCTCGAGGCCATGAAATCTGAGATGAGATCCATGTATGAGAACAAAGTATGGACTTTGGTGGAGTTGCCCGATGATCGGCAAGCCATAGAAAATAAATGGATGTTCAAGAGGAAGACGGACGCTGGTAGTAGTGTTACTATCTACAAAGCTAGACTTGTCGAAAAAGGTTTTTGACAAAGTTCAAGATGTTGAATACAATGAGATTTTCTCACTCGTATCGATGCTTAAAAGTCTGTCCGAATCATGTTAGCAATTGCCGCATTTTATGAAATCTGGCAAATGGATAAACAAAACTGCATGCCTTAATGGAGTTATTAAAGAAGAGTTGTATGTGATGCAACCAAGAGGTTTTGTCGATCCTAAAGGTGTTCACAAAATGTGCATCTATGGACTGGTGCAAGCATCTCGGAGTTGGAATATACGCTTTGATAAGTTGATCAAAGCATATAGTTTTATACAGACTTGCGGTGAAGCCTGTATTTACTAGAAAGTGAGTGGGAGCACTACAACATTTCTGATAAGTATATGTGAATGACATATTGTAGATCGGAAATAATGTAGAATTATTCTGCAAAGCATAAAGGAGTGTTTGAAAGGAGTTTTTCAAAGAAAGACCTCGATGAAACTGCTTACATATTGAGCATCAAGATCTATGGAGATAGATCAAGACGCTTGATAAGTTTTTTGAATGAGCACATACCTTGACAAGATTTTGAAGTAGTTCAAAATGGAACAGTCAAAGAAAGAGTTCTTGCCTGTGTTACAAGGTGTGAAATTGAGTAAGACTCAAAACCCGACCACGGCAGAAGATAGAAAGAGAATGAAAGTCATTCCCTATGCCTTGGCCATAGGTTCTATAAAGTATGCCATGCTGTGTACCAGATCTATTGTATACCCTACACTGTTTTTGGCAAGGGAGTACAATAGTGATCTAGGAGTAGATCACTGGACAGCGGTCAAAATTATCCTTAGTGGAATAAGGATATGTTTCTCGATTATGGAAGTGACAAAAGGTTCATCGTAAAGGGTTACGTCGATGCAAGTTTTGACACCGATCTGGATGACTCTAAGTCTCGATCTAGATACATATTGAAAGTGGGAGCAATTAGCTAGAGTAGCTCCGTGCAAAGCATTGTAAACATAAAAAATTGCAAAATACATAACGGATCTGAATATGAAAGACCCGTTGACTAAGATTCTCTCACAAGCAAAACATGATCACACCTAAGTACTCTTTGGGTGTTAATCACATAGCGATGTGAACTAGATTACTGAATCTAGTAAACCCTTTGGATATTGGTCACATGGCGATGTGAACTATGGGTGTTAATCACATGATGATGTGAACTATCGATGTGAATCACATGGTGATGTGATCTAGATTATTGACTCTAGTGCAAGTGGGAGACTGAAGGAAATATGCCCTAGAGGCAATAATAAAGTTATTATTTATTTCCTTATATCATGATAAATGTTTATTATTCAAGCTAGAATTGTATTAACCGGAAACATAATACATGTGTGAATATATAGACAAACAGAGTGTCACTAGTATGCCTCTACTTGACTAGCTTGTTAATCAAAGATGGTTATGTTTCCTAACCATGAACAAAGAGTTGTTATTTGATTAACGGGATCACATCATTAGTTGAATGATCTGATTGACATGACCCATTCCGTTAGCTTAGCACCCGATCGTTTAGTACGTTGCTATTGCTTTCTACATGACTTATACATGTTCCTATGACTATGAGATTATGCAACTCCCGTTTACCGGAGGAACACTTTGTGTGCTACCAAACGTCACAACATAACTGGGTGATTATAAAGGTGCTCTCAGGTGTCTTCAAAGGTACTTGTTGGGTTGGCGATTTTGAGATTAGGATTTGTCACTCCGAATGTCGGAGAGGTATCTCTGGCCCTCTCGTAACGCACATCACTTAAGCCTTGCAAGCATTGCAACTAATGAGTTAGTTGCGAGATGATGTATTACGGAACGAGTAAAGAGACTTGCCGGTAACGAGATTGAACTAGGTATTGGATACCGACGATCGAATCTCGGGCAAGTAACATACCGATGACAAAGGAACAACGATGTTGTTATGCGGTCTGACCGATAAAGATCTTCGTAGAATATGTAGGAACCAATATGGGCATCCAGGTCCCGCTATTGGTTATTGACCGGAAACGTGTCTCGGTCATGTCTACATTGTTCTCGAACCGTAGGGTCCGCACGCTTAAGGATTCGATGACAGTTATATTATGAGTTTATGAGTTTTGATGTACCTAAGGAGTTCGGAGTCCCGGATAAGATCGGGGACATGACGAGGTGTCTCGAAATGGTCGAGACGTAAAGATCGATATATTGGACGACTATATTCGGAGTTCGGAAAGGTTCCGAGTGATTCGGGTATTTATCGGAGTACCGGAGAGTTACGGAATTCGCCGGGAGAAGTATTGGGCCTTATGGGCCATACGGGAAAGAGAGAGGGCTGCCTAGGGCAGGCCAGCGCTTCTTGCCCTAGTCCGAATTGACTAGGGGAGGCCCCACCCTCCTTCCTTCCCTTCTCTCTTCCCTTCCTAGTCTCCTACTCCTAATACATGGAAGGTCTCCTAGTTGGACTAGGAAGGGGAATCCTACTCCCGTGGGAGTAGGACTCCCCTAGGGCGCGCATAGTAGAGGGCCGCCCTCTCCTCCTCCACTCCTTTATATACGGGGTAGGGGCACCCCATGGACACACAAGTTGATCTTCGTGATCGCCTTAGCCGTGTGCGGTGCCCCCCCACGATATTACACCTCGGTCATATTGTAGCGGTGCTTAGGCGAAGCCTGCGACAGCTTGAACATCAAGATCGCCACCACGCCGTCGTCGACGGAACTCCTCCCCAAACCTCTGCTGGATCGGAGCCCGGGGTGCGTCATCGAGCTGTACGTGTGTCAAGAACTCGGAGGTGCCGGAGTAACGGTGCTTGGATCGGTTGGACCGGAAGACGACGACTACTTCCTCTACGCTTGCGTCAACGCTTCCGCTTCGGTCACGAGGGTACGAGACAACACTCTCCCTCTCGTTGCTATGCATCACCATGATCTTGCGGGTGCGAGGAAATTTTTTGAAATTACTACGTTCCCCAACAACCCCAAGCCCCAATAAATGGGAGCGAGTATGCTTCGTCCCTTATTTGATAAGGGGACTCGGATTCCCGATACATCCGTTCCTCCGCGGGCTCCTGGTGTTCTACGGACTCCAGCTCCACCACCTCACGCCCGCCTCATCCCTGCATATCATACTACGTAGCTCTTCTGAGCTATTCCTGGGCATTGAGCCCCATTTTGCATTGTGGAAGAGGTTGTTCTGCCTTGTACCCCGTTCTCACGAGGGGTCCATATATCAAGTGGGCGGTGCCGAAATATGGCGCATCGCTGGGACCGGATACCCATCCGGTACTCCCAAGAAGGCGTCCGAAGACTGGCCTTCAGAGTGGTTTTACATAGGAGACGCTCCGCTGCCGGACCCAGTCCGGATTGGCCTCCCAGAGTTTAGTGCTGCTCCCCTGAAGAAACGCCTCAGCTGGCGCCCACGGAGCCCCCGATTGGAGGAAGACAAGAGCGTCCATTACTTGATGGGCCGAATAAGATTACTGGCCCATTCCGGGTTGACCATGATTGGAGTCATGACGACATGCATCATGCGGGGGGTACAGCCACTGCAATACAGAGGCCACCCCTTGTGGGATTTCAACGGGGAGGACAATGCCACCCGTCATGGACGCAAAGGGCCGGATTCGACCGAGGATCTGGTGGAGATCCTTTCCATCCTGTACAAGGGGGAAAAGGAGGACTTCCTTCGAACGAACCCTTTGAATGGGTTTTCCATGATCAACCCTAGAGGATGGGTAAGCGAACACCTTTAAAGGCTCAACCCATGCTCTCGAAGTTTAAGCTTCTTTACATTATGTCTTCGGCGCAGGATCTACGCCGGACTGTGGAGGACATGGCAAGTCCTGCTCCGCAACCCGAGGATCCAGAAAGATCCCTGGATCCGGCCTCCGAAGAGGATCCGGACATCGAGGTGGAGCTGATCGACGGGGTATTTCACCAGCTTAGCATGGATAATGCTTTGGTCGCCATTACGGCGGACTACCCCGGACTGTATCCGGCTTCCCAGGTGACTGCGACCGAGGTCCGGACACCATTATCTCTTCCTTGCCCATTTCTAACCTTCGCGAACGATGGTATTTTACAGGAAGTGCCTTCACGGCAGGAAGCCGAGCCCGCGGCGGCTGACCAACAGCGGTTAGTCTGGACCAGCAGGCAGAAAAGGAGCGCGGTGCGGACGGAAACGTCGCCGCAAAGGTATAGCTCGTATTTGAATTTTCAGAGCAACGTTCCTAGGAAGCGTCTGAGTGCTCATGATCTTTATAGGAGAAAAAGCGCTCGCCAGACTACGGGCGCGGAAGTTGCCTATCCAACCTATACCGGCCAGGCTCCAGCGCCCGGCGTGGAGGAGGAGGCAAGCGCAAGACGCGGGCCGGATCCTTCTCCAACGGAGGAGACCGATAGACTGTCCGCCACCAAATCTGAGGTGGAGAGCGCCATGAACCATAGGCGCCGCCGGACAGTGTTTCGTGAAGCGTGCTTCTCCCCTGAGGCATTGGACGCCTTTAATGCAGGGGACGCGCACCTCCGTGCTGCTCAAGATGGGTTTACCAGAGCCACGGAGCAGTATGTGAAAGACATATGGGTAAGGGAATTTTGATGGTTATATATACCAGTAGCCCCCGAGACTTGAAGCAGTTATGTTAACGGATTTAAGGATCAATTAAAACGCAGGCTCTTACCGAGAAGAATGCCGAGTTGTCTCAGGAGCTGCAAGAATGCAAGGCCCAACTTGAGGCCGCACTTGCTGCCACAGGAGGAGACTCAGAGACCCCTCCTGGTAACACATTTTTATTAATAAATATAAGCGCTGTGCGGCGTGCGCGCAAGTCTAATAATGACTGTGCAGGTACCGCCGGACAAGATCCGGACAGGCAAGGATTACTGCGCCAGCTGAAGGCCGGCGAGAGTGTGCTGAATAGGGTGCAGCAAGAAAGGAATAAACTCCAGGATGCCAACGCCAAGCTCGGAGAAGAGCTGAAAGGCGCTCGCGCCGGGCTGTCCGGCTCCGTTAAGGAGAATGAGCGGCTTCGTCGCGGCATTTATAGTAAGTGCTTGAGCGGACTCCTTTGAAAAGAAGAGTTCGGCGAGGAAGTATATTGACATGATATGTCTTGTAGGTATACTCACAGGTCGTCCTGCAGAGGAGATGCCCATATCAACGGGTGATCAACTTCCCGAACTGTTGCAACTGCTCGAACGAGTTCGGCAGGCAATGAGCAGCGCCGTCTGTGCTTTATGGCCAGCCCTCTCCCTACCCGAGGGCCTTGGGGAGCTTATGGAGAAGCTTGAGGGAGTGCGGCAGCGCTTCCGTTTGTGGAAGATTTCGGCTTGCCGTCAAGGTGCCAGGGAGGCTTGGGCCATGGTGAAGACGCGTTATAAGAAGGCGGATCCAACCATATGGCCGAAGTTGGACCGGTGGGGCCCGATGGGAATGAGATCCCTGTGAATTTAGTATATAGCCAAGTAGAGTTGGCTGCTAAGTTTTCCCAACGGGACTGTAAGTTAGACAGCCTGTTAGACGGGATTGAGGAGGAATACAATCAGTAAATTTGACAATGTATGTTTTCCTTTGAAGTGACATGTGAAATGCCTTCTAGCCGGATTGTAGATCGTTTGTCTTTGCCGACCTTTTCGCTTCGACCTCGGGACCCTAGAGTCCGGAGTGTGTCCGAATACCTTTGTGGATGAGAAACAACCGCGGTATGCATGGAGACCAGGCGTAGGGGTCATTAGTGCTTTATCAGACAAGTGCCCAACTAGTTATGTTATATTACATGGTTAGTAAGAAACATCTTCCAGGGAGAATAGTTCCGTTAAGGGTTCCTTTCCCTGGGAGGCATGCCCTAAAGTGCATGTTCGGACTGCAAAGAAAGCAGAAAAACATTTGAGGGCGGATAAATAGATAGGTAAAAAAGTCATCTTTTAAGTCACCGACCGAATATTCCCTTAAGAACGCTAGCTTTCGGCTTCACCCAGTCTGAGGTACACATCCGGCTGGCCCGACAGTAACAATCGCAGAGGTGCTCCCTTTACCTCCTAGCCGAACAATCGGGAACGTAGGGGTAAGCACAGGAGCCAGGCAACCCAGCTTGGCCAAAACTTAAGTCATATCGATGCATATAATGGTGAGTAAAAGGTACATGTGGAAGCTTAACACATGTGCTGGGTATGAAACCCTTATAATTAAGCTTCTGTAAGAGAAGCCCCCAGGAATAATGAGTGCGGATGGCACATCATATGTATGCAAAAAATGCGAAAGTAGGCCCTTAAGGGCTTTTGAATAAAAAGGTTATGAAAAGAGAAACAAAAGACAGCCGAAATGTAAAAGTTTGGACGGGGGAAGGGGACGAACTATTAATCTGGCGCTAGGTATAAAATCTTCGTAGGCGGGCTGCGTTCCATGGGTTCGGCTCGAGTCGGTTGTCCGACGCATTTCGTAGATGGTATGCTCCGCCGGTCAGGACTTGATCGATAATGAAGGGCCCTCCATTTGGGCTTGAGCTTGTCCTTTTTCTTGTCCGGCAGGCGTAGAACTAGTTCACCAACATTATAAGTCTTGGCCCGTACTTCTCTGCTTTGATATCTTCGAGCCTGCTGCTGATAGAATGCGGAACGAGCCGTGGCGACGTCGCGTTCTTCCTCCAATGTGTCCAAGCTGTCCTACCGATGCAACTCGGCCTGTCTTTCTTCATACATGCGCACTCGAGGTGAGTCATGAATAATGTCGCAGGGCAGGACTGCCTCTGCGCCGTAGACCATAAAAAATGGTGTGAATCCGGTAGTACGGTTAGGCGTTGTCCGCAGCCCCCAGAGTACGGAGTCGAGCTCCTCGACCCATTGTGTGTCGGATTTAGTAAGTGACCGCACTAGTCTGGGTTTGATGCCGCTCATTATTAGACCATTTGCTCGTTCCACTTGACCGTTGGTTTGAGGGTGATAAACTGAAGCGTAGTCGAGATTGATGCCCATATTTTTGCACCATGACTTAACCTCGTCGGCTGTGAAGTTCGTGCCGTTGTCGGTGATGATGCTGTGGGGGACTCCGTAACGGTGTACTACCCCGGATATAAAGTCTATCACTGGTCCGGACTCTGCCGTTTTGACCGGTTTGGCCTCTATCCATTTGGTGAATTTATCCACCATGACCAATAGGTACCTTTGCTTGTGGGTTCCCCTTTAAGGGGTCCAACCATATCAAGCCCCGCACATGAATGGCTAGGTAATGGGTATAGTTTTGAGGGCGGTGGGTGGCACATGGCTCGATTAGCAAAGAGCCGACAACCAACGATCTCGGACTAAGTCCCGGCATCTGCCCAGCCGTCGGCCAATAAAATCCTGTCACGGAATGCCTTTCCTACAAGGGCCCGGCTGCTGCGTGGTGTCCGCCTAGTCCGCATGAATTTCAGCCAGAGGTTTCGCCCTTCCTCTTCGGAGATACACCTTTGGAGGACTCCGGTTGTGCTTTTCTTATAAAGTTCTCCCTCATGGACCTTGTAGGCTTTCGATCGCCGGACTATGCAGCGGGCCTCGTTTTGGTCTTCGGGAAGTTCCTGCCTAAGCAAGTAGGCTAGGAATGGTTCTGTCCACGGGGCGATTACTGTCATTATGTCATGGGCTGAAGGTGTTATGTCATCGGCTGAATCGCCGATTGGCGCGGTTTTCTCCGGTTTGTCACTTCCGGGCTCCTCTTCCCATAGTACGGATGGCTTGAAGAGCCGTTCCAAGAAGATATTTGGAGGGACAGCATCACGTTTCGCTCCGATGCGTGCCAGTACGTCGGCCGCTTGGTTATTATCTCGGGCTATGTGATGGAATTCGAGTCCTTCAAACCAAGCTGACATTTTTAGGACAGCGTTGCGATATGCTGCCATTTTCGGATCCTTGGCGTCAAAGTCTCCATTTATTTGGGATATTGGAAGGTTTGAATCCCCGCGCACCTCTAGGCGTTGAATACCCATGGAGACTGCCATCCGGAGACCATGTAACAGGGCCTCGTATTCGGCTGCGTTGTTGGAGTTCGTGTACATTATTTGAAGTACGTACTGGACCGTGTCCCCGGTTGGGGACGTCAATATGACGCCAGCCCCCAGTCCGGCCAACATTTTAGAGCCGTCAAAATGCATAACCCAATTGGAGTATGCGCCGTACTCTTTAGGGAGTTCGGCTTCGGTCCATTCAGCGACGAAGTCAGCCAAAACTTGTGACTTTATGGCTCGCCGAGGTTTGTAAGTTATATCGAATGGTAAGAGCTCAATGGCCCATTTTGCAATCCTGCCCGTTGTGTCGCGGTTATTTATAATGTCATTGAGTGGTACTTCAGAGGCCACTGTTATCGAACACTCTTGAAAGTTGTGCCGGAGCTTCCGGGATGCCATGAACACCGCATATGCTATCTTCTGATAGTGCGGGTAACGGGACTTGCAGGGGGTTAACACAGTGGATACATAATACACTGGTTTTTGAAGAGGGAATTTGTGCCCTTCTGTCTCTCGTTCGACGACGAGTACCGCGCTTACGACTTGATGCGTTGCTGCAATATATAACAACATTGGTTCGCCTAGATTGGGCGCGGTCAGGACCGGATTTGTTGCCAATATGGCCTTTATTTCTTCGAGTCCGGCAGTGGCCGCATCCGTCCACTCGAAGTGTTCGGTGCGTCTGAGGAGGCGATAGAGGGGCAGTTCCATTTCTCCTAGACGGGAGATAAAGCGGCTTAAAGCTGCCACGCATCCTATTAATTTTTGTATCTATTTGAGGTCTTTTGGAATATCCAACTGTGACAGAGCTCGGATTTTAGCCGGGTTTGCTTCAATTCCTCTACCGGATACAATGAAGCCCAGCAGCTTTCCGGCTGGTACGCCAAAACGCATTTTCCGGATTCAGCTTGATGTCATATGCTCGAGGTTGTCGAATGTGAGCCTCAAATCGCCTACTATAGTTTCGACGTGTTTTGTTTTGACGACTACGCCGCTCACGTATGCCTCGACTGTTTTGCCGATCCGGGTGGCGGACATGTTTGAATCATGCGCTGATATGTTGCGCCGGCATTTTTAATTCGAAGGGCATCGTGTTGAAGCGAAATGGTCCGTATGGAGTGATGAATGCCGCTTGCTTGGTCTGCTTCCGCCATCTTGATTTGATGATAGCCAGAGTATGCGTCGAGGAAGCACAATGAATCGTGCCCTGCGGTAGCATCGATAATTTGGTCGATGCGGGGGAGAGGGAAGGGATCCTTTGGGCAAGCCTTATTGAGGTCTTTAAAATCGACACAGAGGCGCCAGGATTTGTCCTTCTTTGGTACCATTACCAGATTTGCTAGCCAGTCCGGATGTTTGATATCTCTGATGAATCCGGCTTCCAATAGTTTGGCTAGCTCTTCTCCCATTGCCTGTCTTTTGGGTTCGGAAAATCGTCGAAGAGCCTGTTTGACTGGCTTAAATCCTTTTAGGATGTTTAGGCTGTGTTCTGCCAACCTGCGTGGGATTCCGGGCATATCCGAAGGATGCCAGGCGAAGATGTCCCAATTTTCCCGAAGGAATTCACGCAGTGCGGCGTCTACTTTGGGGTTCAATTGTGCCCCAATGGAGGCCGTCTTTGTTGGGTCCATTGGATGGACCTGGAATTTATTTCATCTGCTGGTTTGAAGGAGGTGGACTTGGATCTTTTATCGAGTATCACATCGTCCCTGTTCACCATAGAGCGCAGCGCGGTGAGTTCTTCTGCTGCTAAGGCTTCGGATAGTGCCTCCAGGGGTAGTGCAGCTGTCTTGTTTTCGGCGCCGGAGTGCTATGTCCGGATCACTAGCGAGGGTGATTATTCCGCCGGGCCCAGGCATTTTGAGCTTCATGTACCCGTAATGAGGTACTGCTTGAAAAATTGTGAATGCCACTCGTCCTAATATAGCGTGATATCCGCTGTTGAACGGGGCCACTTGGAACGTGACTTCTTCGGATCTATAATTGTCCGGCGAGCCGAACACCACATCAAGTGTGATTTTTCCGGTGCAGCGTGCTTCCCGGCTAGGGATTATTTCTCTGAAGGTTGTGCTGCTTCGCTCAATACGGCTCCAGTCTATTTCCATTTTTTGAAGAGTTTCCTCATATATGAGGTTTAGTCCGCTGCCACCATCCATGAGGACCTTTGTAAGCTGAAAGCCGTCCACTATGGGACTAAGCACCAGTGCGGCTGGTGCTCGAGCTGTTCAGAATTTAGGTTCGTCGCTAGCGTTGAAGGTGATGGCTGTGTCACTCCATGGATTTGCTGTTGTTACTTGGTAGACTTCGGCGAGTCCGCGGATTGTTCGTTTTCGCATATTGTTTGATGCGAAGGTCTCGAAGACTGTTGATACCGTACTGGTATTGTTGGAGTGGTTTTCCGTGGCTAGAAGCTCCTCACCACTTTTGTCCACCTGCCGTAGTATCCAACATGCTCGAAGGCTATGTGTTGGGACGGCTCCCTCTGTACTGTGAAGCTTACAGGGTCCATTGAGCCATCCCTCCAGTACGGTTCCGTGCCCTTTATGGGGTTTTTGCTTTTTCGCTTTTGCATCTGGGGCCTGAGTGAGAGGCACCCTTTTGTTGCGGACTGGGGTTGGGGCCGGATTGTCCCAAAATTGGTTTTCGGTTTTCCGAGTACTCTCCATTGCACAGTACTTTCGTACTATGGACGCCAGATCGGTGAAGCGTGTAATTTTACGACAACCGATGGCGTTCAATATTCCCTTGTCTGTGCAATTATTGCAAAAGATTGAGATTGCATTTTCCTCTCGGCAGTCCTTTATTCTGTCCATAACCAGGAGGTATCTGGCCCAGTAGTGATGTACTGTTTCAGTGGGCTCTTGCCGTATTAGAGATAGGTCGCATATGTCTGGGTGGGTGGGTGGACTAAAATCCGGATCCCTGCCCATCTTGGGGCTTAAAGGCCGAGGAGTTTCCGAATTCGGAAGCTTGGGTTGCTGGACACGATCCAACGAGTCCGGGGCGAAGCATGGTTTTAAGTTCAATGCTCGATCGAAGCCCGTCCCTCCGCGGAAATCCGGCATGGAGGGTTCAGGAATCCGGACGTGACTAGTTTTCAATATAGGCGAAGAGTCGCCGCATTGCTCCTCTACCACTGCGACGTGGTGGGTGGCCTGGGGAGAGTTAATCTCTCTCAGATCGGTTTTAAGCCCAATCTGATCGTAGTCTGTAGCGACTCCCAGGGCGGCGATGCGATCCAAGAGCTCGTTAACAGACGAGAGCTCTATTGGATCCAACTGCTCGGCGGATTCCGAGCTGACGCGAAGATTGCTTTTGACGACTTGAGAAGTCATTGTCGAAGCAGTGGCCGGACAGGCGGTCATAAGAAAACCACCTAGCCGGATAGTTTGGCCGACGGCCAAGGCCCCTTCGGCGAAAATACCGTCTTTGAAGACGGGTGGAGGCATCCTTCCTATCGGTGACGACACAGAGGAACTCTCAATGAAAGCACCAATGTCGGTGTCAAAACCGGCGGATCTCGGGTAGGGGGTCCCGAACTGTGCGTCTAGGTGGATGGTAACAGGAGACGAGGGACACGATGTTTTACCCAGGTTCGGGCCCTCTCGATGGAGGTAAAACCCTACGTCCTGCTTGATTAATATTGATGATATGGGTAGTACAAGAGTGGATCTACCACGAGATCAAGGAGGCTAAACCCTAAATCTAGCCTATGGTATGATTGTCGTAATGTATGTTGTCCTACGGACTAAAGCCCTCCAGTTTATATAGACACCGGAGGAGGCTAGGGTTACACAGAGTCGGTTACAATGGTAGGAGATCTACATATCCGTATCGCCAAGCTTGCCTTCCACGCCAAGGAAAGTCCCATCCGGACACGGGACGGAGTCTTCAATCTTGTATCTTCGTAGTCTTGGAGTCCGGCGGACGATGATAGTCCGGCTGTCCGGACACCCCCTAGTCCAGGACTCCCTCAACCCCGCTGCCACGGGAGGGTAGGACAAAAGATGTCATGCAAGTTCTTTTTCATAAGCACGTATGACTATATACGGAATACATGCCTACATTACATTGATGAATTGGAGCTAGTTCTGTGTCACCCTATGTTATGACTGTTACATGACGAACCGCATCCGGCATAATTATCCATCACTAATCCGGTGCCTACGAGTTTTCCATATACTGGTTCTCGCTTATTTACTTTTCCATTGCTACTGTTACAATCACTACAAAATACCAAAAACATTACTTTTGCTGTCTTTACTTTCGTTACCGTTATCACCACTATCATATTACTTTGCTACTAAACACTTTGCTGCAGATACTAAGTTTCCAGGTGTGGTTGAATTGACAACTCAGCTGCTAATACTTGAGAATATTCTTTGGCTCCCCTTGTGTCGAATGAATAAATTTGGGTTGAATACTCTACCCTCGAAAACTGTTGCGATCCCCTATACTTGTGGGTTATCAAGACCTTTTTCTGGCGCCGTTGCCGGGGAGCATAGCTCTATTCTTTGAGTCACTTGGGATTTATATCTGCTGGACACTATGAAGAACTTGAAAGATGATCGAACTACTATTTTGCCCTCAACTACGAGGGGAGGTAAGGAACTGCCATCTAGCTCTGCACTTGATTCACCTTCTGTTATGAGTAAGCTAGCGACACCTAAACCTGCTTCTGCTATTCATTCTGATATGTCGCATGTTATTGATGATGCCACTTTTGCTATGCATGATACTTATGATGAAACTACTTCTATGCTTGATACTACTGTGCCCCTTGGTAAATTTCTTGATGAACAAATTGCTAGATCTAGAGAAAGAGAAATTATTGAATATGAATACAATGATGAGAGTGATGATGAAAATATGCCTGCTATTCTTGAGGGTTATCTTTTTGATGCGGAATCTTCTGCAGCTATTTTTGCTTGCCAGGATAGATATGAACTTAAGAGGTTGCTAGTTAAATGGAGTAAAGAATTTCTTAGAGATAGAATGAGACCCGACCCTGCTTTTGCTACTTCACCTATCTGTGTTCCTGATAAGGATTATTATGAATTTTCTGTTGATCCAGATATAATTACTTTGGTTGAATCTGATCCTTTCTATGGCTATGAATCCGAAACTGTTGTGGCACATCTTACTAAGTTAAATGATATAGCCGCCCTTTTTACTAATGATGAGTGATCGCGCTACCTTTATTTACTCAAAATATTTCCATTCTCATTAAAGGGTGATGCTAAAATATGGTTTAATTCTCTTGATCCTGGTTGTGTGCGTAGTCCCCAGGATATGATTTATTGTTTCTCTGCTAAATATTTCCCTGCTCGTAAGAAACAAGCTGCTTTGAGGGAAATATACAACTTCGTGCAAATTAAAGAAGAGAGTCTCCCATAAGCTCGGGGGAGGCTTCTCAAGTTACTTAATGCTTTGCCTGATCATCCTCTTAAGAAACCTGAAATACTTGATATCTTTTATAATGGACTAACTGATGCTTCCAGACATTACCTCGATAGTTGTACTGGTTCTCTTTTCAGGGAAAGACACCGGATGAAGCTGAAATTCTATTGAATAATATGTTGACAAATGAAAATAATTGGGCACCTCCCGAGCCAACTCCCGAGCCAGCTCCTGAGCCAATTACTGAGCCTATTCCTAAACCAACCCCGAAGAAGAGAGGTGTTCTATTTCTTAGTCCCGAAGATATGCAAGAAGCAAAGAAATCTATGAAAGAAAAAGGTATTAAAACTGAAGATGTTAAGAATTTACCTCCTATTTAAGAAATACACGGTCTTAATTTACCACATGTTGAAGAAGTATATGATCTCACTTCCTTATTCACTGAAGAACCTCCTGGTCCCGATATCCCGACGCAGGTAGTAAAGGTAAATTCTCTCTATAGATATGATAAAGCTGAAGTTCCTCCTACTAAAATTGCTACTCAGTGCTTGGATGAGTTTGATGACTTTATATTTAAGCAAGATGACTTTAATGCTTATTTTGGTAGACAATTAAAATAGAATACCTTTATGATTAAACGCTTGGGTGATTATATGGCTGATATTAGAGGTGAACTTAAACATGTTAGCAAACATGCTTCTATGGTTACCACTCAAGTAGAACAAGTACTTAAAGCTCAGAAAGAAGTGCTTGATGAAATGAATAGTAAGAAAAATGATTATGCTGTTAGAGTGGCTACTAGAACTGGTAGAATGACTCAGGAACCTTTGTATCCTGAAGGCCACCCTAAGAGAATCGAGAAAGATTCTCATAGAAATAATGTCGATGTACCTAGTTCTTCTAAAAGGAAGAAAAAGAAAAATGATAGGACTTTGCAAACTTCTAGTGAACCTATTGCTGAACCACTTGAGAATCCAAATGATATCTCTATTTCTGATGCTGAAACACAATCAGGTGATGAACATGAACCTAGTGATAATGTTAATGATAATGTTCATGTTGATGCTCAACCTAGTAATGATAATGATGTAGAAGTTGAACCTCCTATTGATCTTGATAACCCACAATCAAAGAATCAACGTTATGATAAAAGAGACTTTGTTGCTAGGAAACATGGTAAAGAAAGGGAACCATGGGTTCGGAAACCCATGCCTTTTCCTCCAAAACCACCCAAGAAAAAGGATGATGAGGATTTTGAGCGCTTTGCTGAAATGATTAGACCCATCTTTTTGCGTATGTGATTAACTGATGTGCTCAAAACAAATCCTTATGCTAAGTATATGAAGGATATCATTACTAATAAAAGAAAGATACCGGAAGCTGAAATTTCCACCATGCTTGATAATTATACTTTTAAGGGTGGAATACCATAGAAACTTGGAGATCCAGGAGTACCTACTATACCATGCTCCATTAAGAGAAATTATGTTAAAAACTGCTTTATGTGATCTTGGAGTCGGTGTCAGTGTTATGCATCTCTCTTTATATCGTAGACTTGACTTGAATAAGTTGACACCTACTGAAATATCTTTGCAAATGGCTGATAAATCAACTGATATACCTCTCGGTATTTGTGAGGATGTGCCTGTTGTGGTTGCAAACGTTACTATTTTAACGGACTTTGTTATTCTTGATATTCCTGAGGATGATAGTATGTCTATTATTCTTGAAAGACCTTTCCTTAATACTGCAGGGGCTGTTATTGATTGCACCAAAGGCAATGTCACTTTTCATGTTAATGGTAATGAGCATACGGTACACTTTTTGAGGAAACAACCTCAAGTTTATAGTATCAACTCTATTGAAAAAATTCCATCGATTATATTTGGAGGTTTTGAATTTCCTCTCCCTACTGTCACGAAAAAGTAGGATATTCTTATTGTTGGGGATTTTCATATGCCCGTTGAGGTAACTTAGTGTTATTCGAAATTTCTCCGGTTCTGTGTTATTCGGAATGAGTTTGCTAACAAGACTTGATCAACCTTGTTAGTGGGTTCATTTTGATAATCACGAGATGGATGAAACTAGAAGCACAACCTTCTGTACCCTCTTTATATTTCCTGTTATTTAGTAGAAATAAAGTAAAATAGTATTTTTTCTGTCTGTTTCCTGACTTATCCATGCAATACAAAAATATCCTGAAAATAAAAGTCCTCAGAATGCCATGCCAATTTAATATGATTTTTTCAGGAATATTTGAGGATTTACTGTGCAAAAATTACCGCGGGGGGAGCTGCCACCTGGCCACGAGGGTGGAGGGCGCGCCTACACCCTGGGCGCGCCCCCTGCCTCGTGGGCCCACGGTGGCCCTCCTCTACTTATTCCTGCACCCATCTTCTTCTTCTATCTCACACAAACACGAAAAACCAACTCAAGCACGAGTTCCAGCCCCTGTTGCTGTGATTTTCGATCTCCTTGCACAAAGCACCTCTCGCAAAACTGCTTGGGGAGATTGTTCCTTGGTATGTGACTCCTCCATTGGTCCAATTAGTTTTTGTCCTAGTGCTTTATTCTTTGCAAATTTGTGCTGCATAGGTGACCATGTTCTTGAGCTTGCATGTTAAATTTATATGGTTCCAAGTAGTTCTAATGCTTGATATAGGCTCTAGGCAGTTGTGGGAGTTGTTGCTATCAATTTTATTGAAGTTGGTTCACTTTTATTTGAAGTTACTAAAAAATTCAGAAATTTTTCAGAGGAAACAATATGTTTAGGAAGATGTTCCAAGGTGGTTCTTCAAGGAAGCAAGGTCCCAGGCTTGCAATGCGTGATGCTGACGAGGAACCACCAAGAGACGCTCCTGTGAGGCCCTGTGAATGGCCTTCAGAAAATTTTATGAATCAAGCAGGAACCAAAGAAGAATTTAATGCATATTTGCGTAACGCCGGTCTTGAGGACTTTGAAGCTGACAAATGCCCCCAGTATCATGATGTCACAAGTTCATTTGCGAGGAGGTTTCAGTTTTCATCTTCGCGTAATTCTCCTTCAGTCATGTTTGACCTTTATGACAAATCTTATACCATGGACTTAGAGGATTTCACTTCTGCTTGCAAACTTCCATCTTGGGGTAGTGTCAGGGATCCCCTAAATCTGAATATAGAGACTTTCTTGTTAGAATAACTGTGGGGGAATCTAGAGATATAACACAAGCCACTATAGGGAGCGTTCACTTTCCTGCTATACATTATTTTGCTCTCTTCATAGGTAGATGCATAAATGCTAAGGATGAAGCATGTCACATGTGTGTCCCTGATCTCAGCATTCTCAGGAGTGCTGTGTTAGGAGACCAATCTTATCATATGGGAGCCATTGTAGCTCGCAGGTTGCATCAGAATAGACATAACGGAGATGTCTTTGGAGGCATTTATGCTTCGCGCTTAGCTGAATATTTTGAAATACCTATTAGGCATGAGGAGAAAGAAGAAACATCGTTGCCCCGTGCTTATTTAGATTATAAGAGTATGATAGCGCATGACTTTCTTGTTAAGAGTCGTGAAGGGGAGCTCAAATATAAATTATACTTTGATAAACATCACCCTGAGACTATTAGCTTGCCTGCTCCCTCTTTGTTTAACTTGTCTGCAGGTCCTCACATCGTTCCGTGGGCGCCTGTTCAAGCCTATCGGAATCCTACACCAGCCCCGGAACCGGAACCACAAGATGAGCCTCCACGACAGTCTGTTTATTCTTGGGATCCAGAGGTGGTTGCCAGCCAGTGGCAGTCAGAGTCTTCTTCATCACAGTATGACCCCAGCTTCACCTACGGGTATCCGCCAGGCTATCCCTGGCAATAGACCAACTTAGGCCAAAAGCCTAAGCTTGGGGGAGTACGTATTTCCCACCGACATTACATTCATGTTCACACACACCCATTGCTAGATGTCGGTGCTCATGCTCTTTCACTGTAATACCCATGCTAGTTTATTTTCTTTTTCCTGCTTTCTTCTTATGCGTTTAATAAACCTTAAGAAAAAAGAAAAAAAATTAGTAGTAGTTTATCTCTTTGCTGTAGTAATTAAAAAGAAAACCCAAAAATATTTCCCGTTCTTCTTTTGTTTGTTGGGAGCTTTCCCGTGTAAATAGTTTTTATTTCTTTTCTTTTCTTTGGGGGTCGGTAGGAGAAGACAATGATTAAACTATTGAAGTGGCTCTTATATGCATGATTGTTTATTTAACTTAGAGCCCATATTACTTGTCTTCTCTCTTGAGTTGAATGCTTGCAGATTCCAGCTTAGTCCAATGCACGCGCACTCTTATTATTATACACATCCTTCAGTCGTGCAAGTGAAAGGCAGTACTAATGATATATGATGGACTTATTGGGATGAGAAAAGCTGGTATGAACTCGATCTCTCTTGTGTTTGTAAATATGATGATTCATCGTTCCTGAGTCGGCTATTATGAAGTAAACATATTTGCAACGACATTTAGAGATTATAGTTGCTTGTGCCATGCTAGATTAGCTATGAGTTATAATGGTTTACCTTGCGTGCCAACATGCTATTAGAATGATTATGATGTGGTATGATGGGATGGTATCCTCCTTTAAATGAATTGAGTGACTAGACTTGGCACATGTTCACGCATGTAGTTAAATCAAATCAACATAGCCTTCATGATATTTATGTTCATGGTAGATTATATCCTACTCATGCTTGTATTCGGTGTAAATTAATTTTAATGCATGTTTACGACTGTTGTCGCTCTCTCAGTTGGTCGCTTTCCAGTCTTTTGCAAGCCTTCACCTGTACTAAGCGGGAATATTGCTTGTGCATCCAAACTCCTTAAACCCCAAAGTTGTTCCATATGAGTCCACTATACCTACCTATATGCGGTATTTACCTGCCGTTCCAAGTAAATTTGTATGTGCCAAACTCTAAACCTTTAAATAAACATTCTGTTTTGCATGCTCGAATAGCTCATATGTCAACTAGGGCTGCCCTTATCTTCCGTGTTAGGTGGGTTATTCTCAAGAGGAGTGGACTCCGCTCCTCATTCACGAGAAAATGGCCGGTCGCCGGGATGCCCAGTCCCATGCTTTATGCAAATTAAATCAAAATAATTACAAACAAAACTCCCCCTGGGACCCATTGAATGTTGGAGGCACTCGTTGTTTCGAGCAAGCCATGGATTGATGCTTGTGGAGGAGGGGGAGTATAAACTTTACCATTCTGTTTGGGAACCGCCTATAGTTTGTTTAGCATGGAAGATATCGTCATCTCTTAGTTGTCATGTTGACAATGAAAGTATGCCGCTCAAAATACACTTTATCTCTATTTCAAAATCGATCTCCGGCACCTCTACAAATCCCTGCTTCCCTCTGCGAAGGGCCTATCCATTTACTTTTATGTTGAGTCATCACCCTTCTTATTAAAAAGCACCCGCTGGAGAGCACACTGTCGTTTGCATACATTGTAATTGGTTTATATTGGGTATGACTTGACTGGATCTCTTTTACCATGAATTACAATGTTTAGTCAGTCCTTGATCTTTAAAGGTGTTCTGCATTTATGTTTTGCGGTCTCAGAAAGGGCTAACGAGATACCATTTTGTTATATCATGCTATGATTATTTTGAGAAAGTGTTGTCATCCGAGTTTTGCTATTATAGCTCGCTAGCTGATTATGCTATTGATATGAGTAATTGAGAGACCTATGTGCTATTGTTAGTATGGTTAGTTCATAATATTTGCTAAAACTTGAATGCTGGCTTTTCATGTTTACAACAAGAGCAAACAGAGTTTGTAAAAGTTTTTCTTTTTCTCTTTCAGTTTGTCAACTGAATTGCCTGAGGACAAGCAAGGGTTTAAGCTTGGGGGAGTTGATACGTCTCCATCGTATCTACTTTTCCCAACACTTTTGCCCTTGTTTTGGACTCTAATTTGTATGATTTGAATGGAACTAACCCGGACTGACGCTGTTTTCAGCAAAATTGCCATGGTGTTGTTTTATGTGCGGAAAACAAAAGTTCTCGGAATGACCTGAAACTCCACGGAACATCTTAGAAAAAATAATAAAAAATCCTCGCCAAAGATGAAGACCAGGGGGCCCACATCCTGTCCACGAGGGTGGGGGGCGCGCCCCCCTACCTCGTGGGCCCCCTGGTGGCCCTCCGACGCCAACTCCAACTCCATATATTGGCTTTCGGGAAGAGAAAAATCAGAGAGAAGAAATCATCGCGTTTTACGATACGGAGCCGCCGCCAAGCCCTAATCTCTCTCGGGAGGGCTGATCTGGAGTCCGTTTGGGGCTCCGGAGAGGGGGATTCGTCGCCATCGTCATCATCAACCATCCTGCATCACCAATTTCATGATGCTCACCGCCGTGCGTGAGTAATTCCATCGTAGGCTTGCTGGACGGTGATGTGTTGGATGAGATTTATCATGTAATCGAGTTAGTTTTGTTAGGGTTTGATCCCTAGTATCCACTATGTTCTGAGATTGATGTTGCTATGACTTTGCTATGCTTAATGCTTGTCACTAGGGCCCGAGTGACATGATTTCAGATCTAAACTTATTATGTTTTCATGAATATATGTGTGTTCTTGATCCTATCTTGCAAGTCTATAGTCCCGGTTCGTGTCTCAAACCGGGACTAAAGGTCTAATCTTTAGTGCCGGTTTGAGATACGAACCAGGATAAAGGGCATCGCACCCTTTAGTCCCGGTTCGTGTCTCAAACCGGGACTAAAGGGCTCATTTGAACCGGGACTAATGGCTTTAGCCGCACGAACCGGGACTAATGCTCACATTAGTCCCGGTTCGTAATGCAACCGGGACTAATGTGTATATTGACTGAGACTTGGTTAAGTCTCCGTTCGGCTGAGACCTAGGCACATCCTTTTTTTTTCTGAAACTAGATCGATAGTGTTAAGAGACCGTGTATGCTTAGACTTAGATTGGTGAAAAGTAGCTACGTTTTTTAGAACACGGTACAATCGAAATCGCTCACATGCACGACCATATACTCATACCTATGAATACACGCACGCAAGCACAACCTATCCTTATGAGCACTTTCGAGAGACTGAGTCGGAATTGCATCTTGAGATTGATGAAGTCACCACAGGTGCTTTGTAGTCGACGGGAACATCTCCCACTAAACGAACATCGCCGAAAATGCTGAAATAAATCCAGAAAAATGCGACCGCCGATGTCAAGTCTAGAACTTGAATCCCAGTGGACTAGGGATACCACTATCCTCCTAACCTTCTGTGGATACATTCATATGGGTTAGTAACTCAGTAGTTAAAGTCACAACATTTTTTTAATTGTTGTGGTGTCCATCTTCTCCTTGCATCGATGCAAATATCCTAGTTAATGTATAGTGAGCTGGTGCCAGTAAAACGTAGTGGCTGTAGGCCAACGTGTGGGTGGTGGACGTCAAGAGCTACTCTTGTCATCCAGGGCTCGAACTATAGTTTCAGTGCAACCGGCAACGTCAAGAGCTACTCTTACTACGATGAAGATGTCTTATCAGTTCACTATACTGATGAAGATGCAAATCATTGCTCATGAGCCATTTACTGAGTTGTAGGACACATAAGGAAAGTGATGCGGCTTACCTGCTCATGCACGGTGGCTCCGATCCGCGTGTACTACACGGCAAGCATCGGCTGATGACAACTCTGATTTCCGGCCGACCCGCTGACACAAACTGCACAAAGATTAGGCACAAACATCAAACAGATTTGTTATGTTTATTATCACCACGTACATAGCCCGATGAGCATCGCCTGATGACACTTGAGACTTCTGCCGGGCGGTGACATGAACTGCACGAAGATTGGGCACCGACACAAAACAGATTTGTTAATTTTACGGCTGCTCCGCGTAAAGTATCGCACGACGACAGATCAGATTTCTGCCGGCCGCTGACACAAACTGCATAAAGATTAGGCGCGAACACCAAACAGATTTATTAAGTTTTTTTTTTGTACAGGGAGCAGATTTGTTAAGCTAGGGACAGGCTAAGACATTTTTATATATAATGGCATAGGTGGGTGATTTTTCCTAACTTGCCACACCTTTACCATCATTTTCTTTTGAACTTTCCTTTACCATAAATTGGTCTAGCCTATTTTTATTTTTTCTGGTTAACCATTTGAGTTTTTCAATTTTTAATAAATAAATAAATATGATCGTACTGATGCAGAGCCTGCAGACAATCACCTTTTTTTTATAAAGAAAATGATAATCCTTATTCGTAGTGACAGTCATGCAACTAGTTACCAGTTTTCAAAGTTCATACGCGAATTGTAAAAAGATAGCCCTTTTCTTCTTAAAAGTTGGGCCAACAATCACTTCAATGCAAATATATAGCAAGAAGTAATATATTAACTTTAGAGTTGAGACACTTATATTGGGACGGAGGGAGTAGAGTAATATATCACTGCATATATAGCAAGCTGAGTCAAATGATGGGATCAGTGAACCTAGATAATTAGTTCTTACTGCTTAGATTAACAAATAAAAAATTATGAGCAAGCTTAATCATGTCTTGCATCAACAAGAAGTACTTAATGGGACTATAGTCTTAGTACATTAGTCGAGTGGTGGGTGAGTCAGAGGAAGTGAACAGGAGGGCGGGTGAGATCAGAGGATTGAAAGGGGGAAGAAAGAGAGGGTGAGATGTCTTCATTACATTCGGCATCCCCAATGGCGTATTTCAAACCGGACACACAAAAATTCCGTGGACATGTCTGGATGCATCCGTGGATAACTTTGTGGGAGCCCGTCATCCAACAGTAGTCATCAAATTCGGAATGTGGTAGTGGGCAGGCGGACCTATAGGGAAAGCACATGGGTTGCGAGAACATAAGGTCCAACTGACAGTGGGCCAAGCAAACATGCAAACGGGTTCAATGCCCGCAGAACTTCAAGTTTAGTGAAACTAGCAAAAGGGCATGTGTGTTGCAATGGGAAAAAATATCACACATTAAGATTTCACATGTCCAAGTCTTCTATTTGATTTATTGGGCAAACTATGGTTTCCAGTTTAATCATCACCGACTTAGGGCATGTTCAGTAGCATTCCAGCACTAGCTCCGCTGTCACAACCTCTAACACATCCCCCACGTCGCTGTCCTGATCTCGTCATCGCTTCACTCTGAAGACAAGCGTCAGGCTAATGTATATCAGTGGGTGAGGAAATATCCATATCAACAAAGATGAAATAATTTTATTTTGTATAATCACAGTAGCCAGTACTAAGCCCACACAACGTTCGTTCCTTCTTTGCCGGGTCTCTCTCTTATTGCACGTCATAGCCACACAGACCCCAATCCACTACACAACTTGCGTTTCTTATTTACTAGGTTTGTTATTGCCCGAGCCACACCTCACCCTTTATTTTATATGTTTTTGAAGAGGCATGTTCATTATCTATTTGGGGACATATACAAATTGGTGGAATCCTATGTAATACGCCTGAACGGATGAAAAGATGAAGAAACACACCTTTAATAACGAAACTTTTATGATAGAACAAAGCTGGCCCATTGGCCCAATAAAAAGAATCATAGACGTGGCCAAAAAAATATGGGTGAACGAATTAAAAAATTGGAGAAACACACCTCACTTTATTAGTGGGGTTATAGATTTGGACATGCGGATGATCTGTTGACATTTAGGATACCCTGGTGGATGGCAAAAAGTGAATGAACCATGTGGTTCGGATCATTACGCCTGTTTTGATGCACCGCGTTGGAGATGCCTTTATCGCGGCGACCAGACAAGAGTTTTGTTCTGGGCAATGTTACTCTAATCAACAGGGTGGCTACAATAACTCAACAGGACAATAAGCTAATTTAGAACTTCAATCACAGCCCATATGACACTTTTAAGGGACATTATCTATTTTAACGTTTAATTTTGATTTCCATTTAAGGAGCAAAGTAATCACATAACAAGAAAGTACGACACCAGTTTAATTGTGGTCAGTTCCGAGATAATTTTGTATCTCCCATTTTGGAACTTTTGTTAACCTATAATCATGTTTCTTTGCCCCATAGTTTCCAGTCAAAACAATAGTAACTCACGATATGTTTCCTCCTGTTATTTCCAGTTAAAGTGAACATTTATAGAAATTGATTGTGATATAACTATTAATTAAGTACTTCTTCTGTAAAGAAATATAAGAGCGTTTAGATCACTAAAATAGTGATCTAAACACTCTTATATTTCTTTACAGAGAGAGTAGTATATACCTCTATCCTACAAACAAATGCTTACATGATTGATCAAGCACCGGGAGCAATGCACATGCATACCCAGCTAATTAACTGTTACTGCGAAGATAAACAAATGTATGTACGCAGAGCTTGCAGGTGTCGGATCAAGCGACAAGTATCTGCCTTGCAAATGCCAAATGACTTGGGTGGGTGGGTGAGATATTGTTCTGGCAACTAGACAAGAGTCCTGTTCTGAGCATTGTTATTCTAATCAAGAGGGTGAGTGGATGAGTCAAATAATTGTAAAGCTCCATACCCGAGAGAGCTACAAATTAGACTAATGCTCATTGAGAACTTAAAGCACTCGGCGTGCCGGGCGCCTCGTGCTCCCAAACTCCAAGCTCTCGGCCATGCCCATCCATCACGTGATGGCCTTAGATCGCCCCCGTGGTTCTTCAAGTGCATCGACAAGCTCCGGTGAGGTTTTTTCTGGAAAGGGGTGGAAGACGCCAAGGGTGGCTCCTGTTTGGTCGCCTGGAACGTCGTGTGCACACCGGCCCAAACACCTTGGCGGTCTTGGAGTGCTGAACTTGTCTCTACTAAACCAAGCACTGCGTATTGGGTGGCGATGGTTTGAGAAGACTGCCATGGAGGTTTGGTATCATACCCTCCTCCCCCTACGTCTCCACCGCTTCACACCCTCCGGAGAGACGACCATTGCCGAGTGGTGGCCCACGATGTCGCGTGTAGTTCCACCATGGCATAGGAAAGACCTCAACACCACGATTACGGCCACATTATGGTTCATTGTCTCGATCAGAATAGCCACGTGTTCGACCACAAGTCCGCCCCTCCGGTGACAGTTCTCGCTAGCATCAAGGTTGAGTTGCCCTTTGGCATAAGTACACTAATTGTGTCTTTGCTGACCGTGCAACTTGTGCGCTGGTAGCTTTGGTTGTAAAAACTTGCTCCCCTCCTTAATACAAAAGGCATGCAATGATCGTTGCATGTTCTTGAAAAAAGAGAGCTTAAACCACATGATTCCCCAGACACAAACTTTTAGGAATATTATCAATTTCCAAATAGATCTAAAGGACTAGAATATCATCAGAGATTAGCCATGGATAGGGGTGCGTGGAAGTTATCTAACCACGTGCCAGAAGCATGAGTTGGTTTCGAGATATTATGGGTTTCAACTCTAACCTTCCGCCACTGATTTGGGACTAAAAGGTTTTGTTGTTGTTGTTGTTGTTGTTGTTGTTGTTGTTGTTGTTGTTGTCGTCGTCGTTGTTGTTGTTGTCGTCGTTGTTGTATCATATTTTTTTAAAATTGAATTTCCATTTGTAGAGAAAAGAGAATGCATAAATACTAGTCAATAGGTCACATTTCCGGTTATGTTGAGCTTTGAAATAATAGATTCAGGAAATACAGTGATTGGAAGAGAAGTGTGTCAAGTCCTTCAAAAGTTCTGGAACTCAATTGGTGAAAACTTTGGTTGTTCCAATAAATAGAAATATATCTGTCTCAATCATCACAGAATAAATATAAGTTTGAGAAGTTGCCGGCGGCAGTTTTCTAGTATAATAATTTCAAAATGTATGTACCTCATAAGAAAGCGGCGGACATGTGCATTGCTTGCGAGGCAACGTTGGGAACAGCGGTGAGCCTTTGCGCCACGGCGCCTCCACAGCCCCCCTTGCCCGACATCTCGCGGTGTTATGCTATATATGGCGCCTTGTCTTGCTCAAGAAAAAAAAATCTTCAGAGACAGCGGTCTCGGAACCAACATATATATGTGTATATATAGTCAGATGCATGTTACTTGACTCACCAACTAATTAACCTGGGCTTGGATCAAGCTATATAATAAGTCTATCTACAATTCACCCCCTTGACCTAACACACCAACACCTTTTATACATGGACGACTAGGCGAGATTAGCTAGCTTGTCCAATTTGCTTGGAGGTAGCTAGGTAGGCACATATACAAGGTGCGCGCGTGTGACGAGAGGATGGGGAGGGCGCCATGCTGCGAGAAGGTGGGGTTGAAGCAAGGAAGGTGGACGGCGGAGGAGGATGGCATACTCACGAAATACATTGCTCAGCACGGCGAGGGCTCATGGAGGTCTCTTCCCAAGAATGCAGGTAAATATGACATGAGCTTGCTGTGACTACTTTAGCGGGGTTTTCACAGCAACTACTAGCTAGTTAATTAGTTGAAACTTAATGATCAAAGAGATTCATTAACTAGCTACGCATTCGTGAAGAACATGTACTACATATGTTAACATATTCCTGCTTCCGGTTGGTATGTATGCAACTATGTACTACTGCAGGGCTGCTTAGGTGTGGCAAGAGCTGCAGGCTACGGTGGCTCAACTACCTGAGCGACGGGGTGAAGAGGGGCAACTTCTCTAAAGAGGAGGATCATCTCATTGTCAAGCTCCATGCCACCCTTGGCAGCAGGTACGGATCCGTGGGTACCATTACCAGTATAACTTCTTGTTTTCCTTCGCAAGAAGATGTGTTATCGAACTATTATCTGTTGCAACTTCTTGTGTGTGCGGTTCTATTTTTGGAGAAGAGATATTTGCATTCATATTTTATTCTTATATTATTTGCATTCATGTGGAGACTGGTGTGAGAAACTGTAGCGGTTCGTACAGATGGAAGGGTAGACCAGGAAACAAAAGGGGCAAGGGCGGCCCTGGTTTCTCTGTCACACTCTGATTTCGCTTGGCAAAAAGTTCGGTTGGACGAAGGGATGGTAGGGGGAACCTGGAGGCGAGGAAGTGAATGTACCATGTTCTTTTTCCATACCTAATAATGAAGGACGGTGGTTTCTTCAAAATAAAAATGTCCGTCGCGGTGCGTTCTCTGAAATTTTCGCCTGTCATCTATATTTGCGCTGCCAAGTTCGAGTAAAAGCAGTTGTGTCTTATACACTTGCAGATGTCTCCTCTCCATATAGCTATGCGACTTGGTACTAATAACGGTTTTTCTCCATATGTGTTATATGAGCCGTGTGATAGTGATTATTTTTCTCCATATGTGTTTTTCTCCATATGTGTTATCCGACTTGAAATAAAACATGACCTGTGGAGGGGTTGAGCCATGCTTATTGAGCTAGGGGCATGATACTTCTTTTTTCTTCCGTTGGAACCACAAGCATGAGCATATTTTCTAGTAATGGAATTAGAATTTTAATACAACAATCTTTAACATTATACCAACGTGTGTACGCTTTGTAATGGTTGATGTATGTTACGTAGATGTTTCAATGAACAGATGCGGTATGTATTCGTGATTGTGATGTATATTACGTAGATTGAAATGTTGTGACTTTAAACAAGATCAGGTCCACCAAATCAACAACTTCTAATTTTTGTGGGATAGCAGACCCATCTGGTGTCGTGCTCAAGACTTCTTCACTCACTCAGAATGCTCAGTGTACACTAGAGAGCGGCAGCTGCTAGTAGTCTAGTAGAGCCCTGGACCTCGCCTCTCAACATTTGTATTTGTCAATGTTCTTAGTGGCGTTGACGATCTTCTGAAGTACTCCCTCCGTTCCTAAATATAAGCCTTCTTAGAGATTCTGATATGGACTACATACGAAGCAAAATGAGTGAATCTGCACTCTAAAATACGTCTATATACATCCGTATGTTACGCTCTAGAGCTTGAGTAACAATGAAGAACAGTATGCTAGTGTATGCAGGGTTGGATGGATGGTGCAGAAGAACCATCTTAAATAGAGATGCATTGTGGAATGCAAGTAGTTATGACTCTGACTGTACATAATCACTTTGCTTAGCTCGTAAAATGTCATGATCGTGCATAGATATCTCCCTTTGCTTTTAGCTACGACGACGTGTAAATAGATATATCTAACTGGCTAGCATGCACCTTCTTGGAATGGCTGACAGGTGGTCGGTGATCGCCAGCTACCTGCCAGGGCGGACTGACAACGAGATCAAGAACTATTGGAACGCGCATCTCAGCCGGCAGATCTACAACTTCCGGCACGTGTACGCTGCGATTAGCGAAACCACCGTAACAATCGACGTTGACAAGATTTCCGCCACTACCAAGCGCCGAGGCGGCAAGGCGCCCAAGAGCAGCATGAAGATGCAGCCCGTGCCTGAGCCCACCAAGTCCAAGGAAGGCTCAAGCCCGGTCGACACCATATCAACAACATCAAGGCAGGCCGACCCGGACCGGGACCAGCAACCCATCAACAACATGACTTGTGGTGTGTCCTGCAGCGAGGAGGCCATGGTCATGGACCCCGTAGATCAGAATGGTATGGTCCAACTCATGGGGACCAACTGCTCACACGACTCGGTGAATCAGATCGGGGTTTTTGAGGAAAGCGAGATGGAGGCCCTGCTTTCATGCATCGACGACGACATGCTGGCTAGTGTGCTTACTGGCATCGAGCAGGTAGGCCACTCTCCTCGGGTGGAGGATCTGCTTGACATGGACTGGGAAGGTTTTGTGTCCCACCTATGGGACCAGCCATCCCAGAGTGATCTGCTCCAGACCGCTGAGCCGCAGGCAATGACCGGCTCCGAGTCGGACGAGCTCGAGTCGTTTGTCAGTTGGCTCCTCTCCGATGACGCGTGATAATAGAATCAATCCAGAACATCCCAAAGAGGAAGATGACTGACGATGGCACCGATGGGGAGGGTCCTTCGACAATGGATCATGGACCACCAACGACGAGCTAGGTTTTAGTACAACCTAGCTAAGATATCAGGAAAACAAGCTACCCTAGCTAGGATCGAGCAGGAACAAGAGGAGGACGTACCTGCCCGCCTTGGAATGGGTTTCACTCGATGACAGTGGCAGTCACCTCCTCGCGTGTTTCTGAATATAAACCATGAAAACAATCTCAAGGTTTGGTGAGAGTGATGAATAGTAATCTTCATGTTGCTGAAGGCACTAAAGAAGTAAAGAACCTCAAGGTTTTGCACATAAGCCAAACCAGTTTGAATGCCAACATGAAACAGCCTCTTGGTCCCGTTGCTTGGTGGGTGGAGAACTGCACTGTCAATGACTAAGCTACAGTCCATGTAAACGAAAATGGCTAAGCTACAGATCTGTGTCCAATTTTGTGAGTTTGATTCTGTCGCATGACTGGTCGGCGGTGTTGGGATGGATGTACATTCGAGTAACTAAAAATCTAAAATTGATTGACCTGTGCGTAGTTGGGTAACTAATTTGGAAATGCATTTGGTAGCATGCGGTTTCATGCACTTTCAATGATATCAATTGAACCCTTGTCTTCCTCAAAAAGAAAAGAATTGAACCTTTGGCAAAAAAAGAAGAAAAAAGAAAGGGGCTGGGTTTTCACATTGAAAAACTTGTCTCTTGCTGATGCAGAACATACATCGGATCACTAAATTTCAGCTATTGATGTGTATGTACCTGCTATTGATGCAACGATTAGATCCTAAAACTGTTGCAGTACTAGTGTGTTAATTGCGAACATTTGTTTTGTATTTATGAACATATTTACAATAACTTCTTGAAATCAAGATATTTTCTGGATTCACGAACAATATTTGAAATGTAGAACTTTTTTTAAATCATTAACATTAATAAATCTCCGTGAAGTTTTCTTGAAATTCTTGAATAATTTATCAAATTGATGAACATTTTTTTCAAATTCATGATTTTTCTGAAATTCTGAACTTTTTTCAAATTGGCCAGCAAAATTTGAAATTCAGAAAAAGTAAGCCCTATTTTATTTTGAGATTAGTGAAGAGATGATGAATTATGAAAACAAAAAAGAAAAACAAATAAAAAGAAACAAAAACCGAAAGATGGAAAGATGGAAATAAAACTAGGGTGACCAGCTTGCAGATTGGCCGACCCAACATGTATGCGGGGCGCATCAGGATGTGCAATTGGTGGCTATTTGTTGACCTATGCCACAAAATAGGAGTTCCTATCAGCGCGTCAGGTGCGCGAATCAGCCTGTGGCACTCACACGGACGTCACGAGAGCCATGGCATATTTGTTGTGCGACCATTGCTCTCTTGGCTGCACCGCTCGATTCGCTCGCTAGCTTTTCTAAAAAAAACAAAATTTCTCGCTAGCTGACTGCTCGTGCGTGCATCTACTCATCTTTTTTTTGGTGCCGCTATGTTGTTTTCGGAAACAAAACCAATTTTCAATTTTTAAAGTAAGAAATGTTCATGAATTTGCAAAACGTAGAGTGAGTTCAAAACATTAATGAATTTGACAAAAGGTCATTAATTTGAATAAATCATGAATTTCATTTTTGTGAATTTGAAAAATGTTCATGAACTTGAAAAAAGTTTATGGATTTGAAAAAGTTCATGGATTTGATTTGTAGACGAATCAAAGAAATCGTGAACTTTCAGAAGTTTATAAATTGAAAAAATGTTCCCGAGGTTGAAAAAGTTCATGAATTTTTTTAAAGTTCAGATATTAGGGAAAAGTCATGAATTTAGAAAATGATCAAAAGGTAACAAAAAAACAGCTTGAGACTTCTAGAAGCTTTGAATTCTGTCCAAAAACTTCTACAAGCTTCCAAGAAAATGGTCAAAACCCAACCAAAAAAGAGAAATGACAAAAAGAAAAAGGAAAAAAAACACACGAAAAAATATATATGAAACGGACCAAACAAAACCAAAGTACAAAGAAGCCCATCTATCGTGCGACCTTTGCTCTCTATTGGCTGTACGGCTCAATTGGCCGGGAGGTGCTATAAAATTATAAAGTAAGAGATGTTCACGTATTTTAAAAATGTTCCCTGATTTGAAAATTTTAATGAATTTGAAAAAATTATCAATTAAATAATTTTGTGAATTTGGGAAAAGTTCATGAGCGTGGAAAATGTTTGTGGATTCAAAAAGTTCATGGATTTGAGAAGGGGTCATGAATTTGAAAAATAAAATTATGAATTAAAAAATCATGAATTTTAAAAAGTTCAGTAATTTGAAAATATCTTCACAGGTTTGAAAAATTCATGAAATTGTTGAAATTTCACAAATTTGAAAATATTCAAATTATTTTCTAAAAACAAATGAAAATAAAACAGAAAAAATACAAAGAAAAATGATAACCAAAAACAGCCTGAAGCTTCTAGAAGCTGCCACGTATGTCAAAAGCTTCTACAAGCTTCCAACAAACAAATCAAAACCAAACAAAAAGAGACAGAAATGGAAACAAGAAAAAAAGAATATGAAACGGACCAAAGAAACCAAAGTACAAAAAAAAGAGAAACCAGCCAAAAAAAATTGGAGGCTACCTCTTGAAGGTTCCCAAAACCGGCGAAGAGTTAAAAGGGCATCCCATCTATCTCCCCTAACGTTGGAAGAGAGTGTACGCTATGTACCAAAATTGAAGTAAACGGCCCGTGAAGCGAGAAATAGGAAATGGGGAAAAGATTAGCGACAAGTTTTTTTGATTCATGCCACCTGTGGTCTTGGTCGTAGCTCGACTGTATTTCTATTTAGCTGAAAGTATATGGGCTTGACTAGTTAAATCCATGGGTGGTCCATGGAAGTGTTATTGGATCACGCTTCATTTGCATTATGGCCATCACAAATATGAAGACTTTGCTAGAATTGTTCTTACTGTGAATCTTATCATGTAAGTGGACATAAATGACACATCTAGCTAGATGACATACAACAATATATCACTAGTAGAAAAAGGGCCTATTGTCCTGGTTCGTAAGGGCCATTTATCCCGCTTGTTGAACCGGGACTAAAGTGTCCTTATTAATGCCCTAGGCCTTTAGTCCCGGTTCTTATACAAACCGGGACAGATGGGCCTCCACGTGGCTGGTGGCGAGCCCAGGCAGGAGGCCCTTTGGCACCAACCGGGACCAATAGGCATCCACGCGTCAGCATTTCAGGGGCTGGGGTTTTTGTTTTTTCTTTTCAAAGGGGGGGGGGGCGGTTTAGGCGGTTTTGGGGGTTAATTTAGGTGTTTCTTATATTGTGTTTGTTAGCTAATTAATAGTGAGAAGTGTCCTCTCTTATCTCCGTACTTGGTCGACGCTATGTACTATACGTATAGAGAGGACTAGACACGCTAGCTAGTAAGTAAATGAAGGAAACAAAAGATCGTCATGAACATATGCATACAGAGAGAAGTGATATCGACCACCTCTAATTCTCTGAGAGATTGATCGAACAACAAGTGCTACATATATATAATATAATTATCTCTTACAATATAATCTCCTAATTATATATGAACTCAGGGTCCACATGGTATTCTCCGTCTTTATCGATCACGTGGTCAAGAAAGAATGCCGCCAATTCGTCTTGAATTGCTCGCATACGATCTGATGGTAGGAGTTCATCCCGCATCCGAAATATCTAATTTGAAAAAGGGGGTCAATACATATATATGAATAAATGAAACTCAACACAAATGATGGTAATAAAATAAAATTGTGAATATTATTATTTACGCACTTCATATTGTTTGTCAGAGTAGCCCCGCTCACGGGTCGTGTGGCGATGAACTCGCAAATGTAGTATCCACAGTAATCATTCTCTTGTTCCTGCCACAACCACTTTAAAAGAAATAGAGGTCAATCAAACTGATAAGCAAGCATGCTAAATGGTATTGATGAAACTAGCGCTTGAATCACTAGGATATGCGCGGAACATGGAGAGTGGCGAAAGAGCGGACGGGCTCGTCTGCTCACGCTACGCGTACAAATGGGACAAGGACACGTTGGTGCGTGGATTGAATGCGATCGAAGAGAGGGAGAAAAGGTACGTAGAGTCCAACAGTTTCATACGGTGACTTGGCTTGACGGTACACGGTGCATATGTTCTGTTGGTACATGATGCCTCTGGCGGTGCCTAACGATTGGCGACCGTGCTCGAAGCCCTCGCTGCCGGCGCTGATCAAGGCAGCCATGTTCAGAATGTGGTTTTGGAGATCATGCCGGTGGTGGCGGCGCTCCCGCTCATGGGGTTTTGCAGCAGCGACGTTCACTGCTCCAGGTACGTGCCGCTCATGTTTGTCTTTCGTTGTCAGCTTGTAGATGTGTCACACAAAAGTACAGATCGGTAATTGCCAGTGCTTGCTTGCCGGATTCCGTGGATGGAAGAGCTGACGGGGCATCGCTGGCAGATGAAGCTTACGAAGACGAGACTGAAGTTCAGTCCGTTTTTCGGCGCTGGAGGAAGTAGGAGACTAAGACCCAGAAAATGGAAGCTTCGCCGGTGGTGAGGCTTGCTCCGAGCCAGCCAGCCAGGTAGCTGCGCCGAATCCATGACCGACGTTGGGATGAATCCGGCAGCGGCGTCCATGGTGACAACCGACCACCGAAGCAACCGAGGATTGGCTTGTCTATTAGAGTACGATTTTCACCTAGTAGGGAATCTAAAAAAGTTGCAGTCTCTCCGGTTTGACAGTATCACTGTTTGTTGACAAGATTATAATCATATCCAGCAAAAAAAAGGACAAGATTATAATCATTATATCGTCCTGGTGTGTGTGTCATGACCTGAATAACTGGACTATTGTAATTCCCTATGTACTTTTGGTCCTTCATTTTTGGTGGAATCTAAATTTGGTCAACTAACTTTTTTTTGAAAACTTTCTATCCATTCATCTTCAATCATGAGAGTACAACAAACATAAAAAATAATAAAAATTACATTTGGATTCATAGACCATCTAGCAACGACTACAAGCACTGAACGAGCCGAAAGCGCCACCATCATCGCCTCTCGCCGCGGAGCCGGCAAAACTTGTTGTAGTAGACAGTTGAGAAGTCGTCGTGTTAAGGCCGCACATGACCAGCGCAACAAAACAACAACCATCGCCGATGTAGAGTAGCGTAGATCGAAAAGATTCAACCTAAAGACACGCGAACGTAGACAAACAATGAACAGATCCACCGGAGACACACCTCTACATGCCCACTGATGATGCTAGACGCACCACCGGAGCAGGGGCTAGGCGAAGAGAATCTTATTCCATCTTCAAGAAGCCGCCATCGTCTCACATTCTTGAGCAGGACACAAACCAAACCAAAACTCAAAATAACATTTAAAGATGAAGCCCTCCCACCGACAAGGGCTGGAATCCACCGCCACTTCCCCATGGCCCTAAGGCCATTGGAGATGAGGCAGACTGGTGGTGGCACCGGCGGGAGGCAGAGAAATCCTAAGTTTGGGAGAGCAGGCGGCAGCGGGCGGCGCTGGCGGGAGGCAAAGAAACTCAAAGCTTGGGAGAGGAGGCGACGGCTACGTGACGTTCGTCCCCAAACTTTGAAACGTTCCCGGTTACCGGAACCGGACAAGGTTCCTCCCTGGTCTCGGTTTTGATAGGGTTTCGTGCTGACTCACCCCCGGTTTTGACTAGTGCTGACTCAAATTCACGTACTGTTTTCAAATCCTTAAACTTTTTCAAATCAGTGTACTTTTTTCAAATTCACATACTTTTTAAAGTTCGTGTACTTTTTTCAAATATGTGAATTTTTGAAGATTTACGCACTTCTTTCAAATCTATGTACTTTTTTTAAGTTCGCATACTTTTTCAAGTGCGCGTAATATTTTGAAATCCCTACGCCTTTTCAAATCAATGATATTTTTTAAATTCGTGTACTATTTTCCAAATGCGCTTACTTTACTTAATTTCGCGTAATGTCTTCAAATTCACACTTTTTTCAAGTTCATGTAATTTTTCCAATCCACGTACTTCTTCCAGTTCGCATACATTTTTCGGATCAAGTCCTTTTTGAAAGTTCGTGTACTGTTTTCAAATCCGCATAACTTTTTTGAAATTTACGTACTTCTTTCAAATCTGTGTACCTCTTTCAAGTTCGCATACTTTTTCAAGTGCGCGTAATATTTTTAAAATCTCTACACTTTTCCAAATCTATGATTTTTTAAATTCGTGTACTGTTTTTCAAGTGTGCTTACTTTACTTAATTTCACATAATGTCTTCAAATTGCATACCTTTTTCAAGTTCCTGTACATTTTTCCAATCCGCGTACTTCTTCCAATTCGCGTACATTTTTTTAGATCAAGTACCTTTTGAAAGTTTGTGAACTATTTTCAAATCCGCATACTCATTGTCAAGTTCGCAATTCTTTCAACTTTGAAAAAGTACACGAATTTGAAAAAAGATGCAAATTTCAAAAGGTTCACGGATTTTAAAAGTACGCCAATTTGAGAAAATGCAAATTTGAAAAATTACGCGAACTTTGAAAAAGTATGCGACTTTGAGAAAAAACTCAATTCTTTAAAAAGTTCATGGTTTTGAAAAAGGTACACCAATTTGAGTCTGGTCAAAATCAGGTGAGTCAGCATCAAAATCGGTCAAATTGAGTCGGTCAAATTAAGGAACAAGAGTGAGCCCCCTGTCTGTATTTAGCCCTCGATCCGTGTACTTCAGTTGCTTCTCCGGCTTGCTTCCACGTTAACTGCATGTGCGCACGGACTGTGGCCATGAGCCGGTCAGCTCCGTCGGCACGCACCGTATAAACGTCCGTTTCCTGCCGTCAACTACACGCATTAAATGGGTCAGCGTACAAGCCTGAAATACTGTGTGCGTCCTGCATCCCACCACGAGTGGACGTCTCGCGATTACGTGATCAGGCGAGCTCGTCCACGCCTTTGAATATTCGGTGGAACATGCTACTATAGTACTTACTTTCGGGTGTTTAAATTGCAGCTTCTTCGGCAGTCCCTGAGTTTTTTAGGTCAATTTTTTCCAAACCCTGCCAGACAAAGAAAACAATTACTTGATATCAGGAAATGAACAAAGTTGCTGATATGATGCGATAATGATCGATTTAACTTACTTCTCTAGAATTCCAGTCATGTCCGCATACTCCTTGGGATCTTTTCGTCTCGAGTCTAAAATGGTTACTAGTCCCTCCTCAAGCTTATTCTCTAGGAGAATATAGTGAAAGCTGTCCACGCATGCATAACTCATCAATTACATTACTATAACCTCGACTAATAAGGAAAACCGAATATGCACAAGACAGTAACACTCACTTGAAGTTGTAAGGAAAGAGTATTATAGCTTTGTTTTGATTTAATATAAACGATTGTAGCAACTTGGCCTGGGTATCCCTGGCCTAAATTTCAACCATATATGCATCTATGAGATTTGTGTTAATGAACCCAATATCACCGATTTGTCTTTTCTTCAATTCGGCGATCTTCAATCTGCATAATATAGTGAGGATAATTAAAAATACATGCAATGAAAGAGCTGACCTATATATAGAGACTTAATGACAGAAGTAGTACTACTTACAGGTAGTAGCAAGTGACCGTTAATTTATCGAGGGCCTTTTGATTGAAAAATGCAAAGAACTCCTCAAATGAAACATTCAACAGTTCAATTCCAACGAGGTCATGCTCCTCTCTAACTCTTAGCGTCAAAATATTCCTCGCCTCAGACTTTCTGCAGGTTTTCATGTACCAATCATGGAATCTTTGCATCATCGTTGTTAGAGATCTTTCATATTTGATGAGAGGCTTCCCGTACTCGTATTTGTGTTCGCCCACCTCCAAGAAATCATAATGTACATCGTCGGGCAGGTAATCTCCAAGATTGTTATAACCGGGCACCATCCCGCCCGGATCATTAGCGACGATATCGCTAGACACCTGGAGCTGGGGGAACGATTGGTTTGCTTGTTTGCCAAGCTGGGCAATTTTTTTCCCAGCTCATCGTTTTGCTAACCTTTGATCACTGACAGTACTTCCCGACTGCTCCACTTCAATAAATGACTTTTCAATAATGCGCTCATAGTTGCCTTTCGCCGAAGACTTTGGTGGTTTCTTCAGGGCAGCCAAAGTACGCTTCGCTTTTACCGGATCTATCTTCTCCTCCGGAGGTTGATGTTTCTTTGCTTTCACCCCTTGAAAGAAGTTCTTCACTTCGGCTCGCACGATCTTCGCGTTTTCCTCCAGGCTCCTCTCGTATGGTAACTTCTCTGGAGTCTTCAGAGAAGGACCGAATCTGTATTGCCTTCCGCCTCCGGCTGTACTGCTAGACGCCGGAGCAGACGGAGCGGCTGTGGCTGTCTTTCCTTTCTTACGAGGCGGAGGAGAAGGACTACAACGCGCCGGAGCAGACAGAGCGGCGATGGGTCTCTTCCGCCCTTGTTGACGAGGCGGAGAAGGAGGAGGCACTACTAGAAAAAGGGCTGCTAGTGGCACACCTGTTTTCGCTACTAATGGCGCACTACAGGTGCACCACTAGCACCACACCATTAGATTTTTTTTCTAATGGCGCACCTGTGGTGCGCCATTAGTATATGATATACTAATGGCGCACCACATAGAAGTGCGCCATTAGTAACAAATTTTTTTCAAAAAAAAAATTTCAGATTTTTTTTAAATTTTTTTTTCAATTTTTTTTCGTTTTATTCTTAATCTCAGGTCACTATGGCTTAATCTCGGATCAATATGCTTAATCTCAGGTCAAATCGCACTCCGTGGTCAAACTTCCCGAAAGGTCACCCATCCTCACACTACTCCTAATCTCAGGTCAATATGCTTAATCTCAGGTCAAATCGCACTTCGTGATCAAACTTCCCGAAAGGTCACCCGTCCTCACATTACTCGAGCCCAAGCACGCTTAACTTCAGAGTTCTATCCATCCCCAGCAACAGCTTACTTCACAAGCACTTGTTGATATATCTAGCATATCAGTCCTATTATACCTTGTTGATATCTAGGACTTTGTTCATGTTCATGACTATGATGAAATTTTAAAAAATATTTCAAACTTCCCGGTCATATTACGTATCATTTTTTGAAAAAAAATTCAAAAAAAAAAATTCAAAACCAATTTTTTTTCTGTTACTAGTGGCGCACCACATCCACGGTGCACCACTAGTAAGTTTGTAATTTTTTGAATATTTTTGCTTCTAGATCTTGAAAGCCCCGTAACTTTTTTTCTGTTAGGTTTTTGTGGATTTTGAAAATGCTTAATGGGGTAACTTTTCGAGTAGATGATTTTTCATATAAAAAACTTTTAATCTGAGTTCGTATGCAAAAGTTATGCCCATTTTACAAATTTCCAAAGAGATTTTGCAAATAAAGTCGAAATTCATATTTGTCAATTTTCCCAACAACTAGACCACATATCACATGGGAAACTTAATTTCTTTTATTTTTTTGACATTTTTATCATTTTCTTTTTTTTAAACTGAAAAGGCGGTCGGGGGGTGCATTCAGTGGAATTTTTGGGCCAAGTTATTAATGGCGCACCGTGGGAGTGGTGCGCCATTACTAGTTTTGAAAAAAATAAAAACAAAATTTGAAAAAAAATTGAAAAAAATTTACTAGTGGCGCACCATGGATGTGGTGCGCCATTACTAGTTAAAACTAGTAATGGTGCACTATCCCCTGGTGCGCCATTACTAGTTTTGAAAAAAAATTGAAAAAAATTTGAATTTTTTTTACTAAGGGCGCACCGTGGATGTGGTGCGCCATTACTAGTTTAACTAGTAATGGCGCACTATCCCCTGGTGCGCCATTAAAAGTTTTGAAAAAATAAATAAATAAAAAATTTGTTACTAATGGCGCACCAGGGATGTGGTGCGCCATTAGTATTTGGACACTAATGGCGCACCAACACATGGTGCGCCATTAGTATATAGTAGTGGCGCACCACATGTCTGGTGTGCCATTAGTGTCCATTTCATCTATAGCCCTTTTCCTAGTAGTGAGGCTGGCTGCTCGGGCGTGCCGGCGTAGGCGGAGAAGCAGGCGGAGTGCCGCCACGCGCCGGAAAAGGAGGCTGAGTGCCCTGATCACTCGTCGGAGGAGGAGTGAGGGACTCCTGGATTAGGGGGTGTCCGGATGGCCGGACTATAGCCTTTGGCCGGACTCCTGGACTATGAAGATACAAGATTGAAGACTTCATCCCGTGTCCGGATGGGACTTTCCTTGGCGTGGAAGGCAAGCTTGGCGATACGGATATGTAGATCTCCTATCATTGTAACCGACTCTGTGTAACCCTAACCCTCTTCGGTGCCTATATAAACCGGAGGGTTTTAGTCCGTAGGACGAACAACAATCATACCATAGGCTAGCTTCTAGGGTTTAGCCTCTCTGATCTCGTGGTAGATCTACTCTTCTACTACCCATATAATCAATATCAATCAAGCAGGAGTAGGGTTTTACCTCCATCGAGAGGGCCCGAACCTGGGTAAAAACATCATGTCCCCTGTCTCCTGTTACCATCCGCCTAGACGCACAGTTCGGGACCCCCTACCCGAGATCCGCCGGTTTTGACACCGACATTGGTGCTTTCATTGAGAGTTCCTCTGTGTCGTCATCTTTAGGCCCGATGGCTCCTCCGATCATCAACAACGATGCGGTCCAGGGTGAGAATTTTCTCCCCAGACAGATCTTCGTATTCGGCGGCTTTGCACTGCGGGCCAATTCGCTTGGCCATCTGGAGCAGATTGAAAGCTACGCCCCTGGCCATCAGGTCAGATTTGGAAGTTTGAACTACACGGCTGACGTCCGCAGAGACTTGATCTTCGACGGGTTCGAGCCACAGCCAAGCGCGCCGCACTGTCACGAAGGGCATGATTTAGCTCTGCCGTCGGACAGTGCCCTGGAGGCCGCACCAGTGTCCGCTCCGACCCTTAGCTCGGAGCCGACTGCGCCGATCGAGGATGGGTGGCTGGACACCGCCTCGGGGGCTGCTATCTCTACGGCGATTGAGCCGAACACCAACCCTGTCCTTTGCGAAACTCGTGACTTCAAGGTGCCGGACTCCTCTCCGGACTTCGAACCTCCCGCACCCCTGCCAATCGAATCCAATTGGGCGCCGGTCATAGAGTTCACCGCCGCGGACATCTTTCAGCACTCGCCCTTTGGCGACATCCTGAACTCACTAAAGTCTCTCTCTTTATCAGGAGAGCCCTGGCCGGACTATGGTCAGGAAGGTTGGGATGCAGATGACGAAGAAATTCAAAACCCACCCACCACCCACTTCGTAGCCACTGTCGATGATTTAACCGACCTGCTCGACTTCGACTCGGAAGACATCAACGGTACGGACGACGATGCAGGAGACGACCAAGAACCAGCGCCTACAGGGCACTGGAAGGCTACCTCGTCATACGAAATTTACATGGTGTACATCCCAAAAGATGGGAATGGCGATGGAACAACGGAGGATGATGTTGGAAATATGCCCTAGAGGCAATAATAAAAGTATTATTATATTTCATTGTTCATGATAATTGTCTTTTGTTCATGCTATAACTGTATTATCCGGAAATCGTAATACACGTGTGAACACATAGACCACAAATGTCCCTAGTGAGCCTCTAGTTGACTAGCTCGTTGTGATCAACAGATAGTCATGGTTTCCTGACTATGGACATTGGATGTCGTTGATGACGGGATCACATCATTAGGAGAATGATGTGATGGACAAGACCCAATCCTAAGCATAGCACAAAGATCGTAGTTCGTTTGCTAGAGCTTTGCCAATGTCAAGTATCTCTTCCTTCGACCATGAGATCGTGTAACTCCGGATACCGTAGGAGTGCCTTGGGTGTATCAAACGTCACAACATAACCGGGTGACTATAAAGGTGCATTACAGGTATCTCCGAAAGTATCTGTTGGGTTGACACGGATCGAGATCGATTTGTCACTCCGTATGACGGAGAGGTATCTCTGGGCCCACTCGGTAATGCATCATCATAATGAGCTCAAGGTGACCAAGGTGTTGGCCACGGGATCATGCATTACGGTACGAGTAAAGTGACTTGCCGGTAACGAGACTGGACAAGGTATTGGGATACCGACGATCGAGTCTCGGGCAAGTAACGTACCGATTGACAAAGGGAATTGCATACAGGGTTTGATTGAATCCTCGACATCGTGGTTCAACCGATGAAGTCATCGAGGAGCATGTGGGAGCCAACATGGGTATCCAGACCCCGCTGTTGGTTATTGCCCGAGAGTCGTCTCGGTCATGTCTGCGTGTCTCCCGAACCCGTAGGGTCTACACACTTAAGGTTCGGTGACGCTAGGGTTATTAGGAAGACTATTATGTGACAACCGAATGTTGTTCGAAGTCCCGAATGAGATCTCGGACGTCACGAGGAGTTCCGGAAGGGTCCGGAGGTAAAGATTTATATATGGGAAGTTGTTAAAAGGACACCGAAAGTTTGGGGCGCACTAGATTATACGGGGCCACCGGAAGGGTTCCGAGGTCCACCGGAGGGGCCAACCTCCCGGGGGCACTTGGGCTGCGTGGGGAATTAGCCAGCCCCGGTGGCTGGGCGCACCCCCTCCCTTGGGCCCTTGCGCCTAGGGTTGAGGGGGGAACCCTAGAGGGGCGCCCTGCTTGGGGGGCAAGTCCCCCTCCCTTGGCCACCGCCCCCTCTAGATGCATCTAGAGGGCGCCCCCTCTCCTTCCCCTATAAATAGAGGGGTGAGGGGAGGGCAGCCGCACCACAAGCCAAGGCGCAGCCCTCCCCTCCCCAACACCTCTCCTCCTCCGTTGTGTGCTCGGCGAAGCCCTGTCGGAGTACCGCTTCTCCACCATCACCACGCCGTCGTGCTGCCGGTGGAGCTGTCTTCCTCAACCTCTCCTTCCTCCTTGCTGGATCAAGACGGAGGAGACGTCACCCGTACCGTACGTGTGTTGAACGCGGAGGTGCTGTCCGTTCAGCACTTGGACATCGGTGATTCGAATCACGTCGAGTACGACTCCATCATCACCTTGCAAGCTTCCGCACGCGATCTACAAGTGGTATGTAGATGCAAACTCTCTCCCATGACTCGTTGCTTAGATGAACTCATAGATGGATCTTGGTGAAACCGTAGGAAAATTTTTAATTTTCTGCAACGTTCCCCAACAGTGGTATCAGAGCTAGGTCTATGCATAGTTCTCTAATGCACGAGTAGAACACAATTTGTTGTGGGCGTGGATCTTGTCAACTTACTTGCCTCTAATAGTCTTTTCTTGCTTCAACGGTATTGTGGGATGAAGCGGCCCGGACCAACCTTACACGTACGCTTACGTGAGACCGGTTCCACCGATTGACATGCACTAGTTGCATAAGGTGGCTGGCGGGTGTCTGTCTCTCCCACTTTAGTTGGAGCGGATTCGATGAACAGGGCCCTTATGAAGGGTAAATAGAAGTTGACAAAATCACGTTGTGGTGATTCGTAGGTAAGAAAACGTTCTTGCTAGAACCCAATCGCAGCCACGTAAAAGATGCAACAACAATTAGAGGATGTCTAACTTGTTTTTGCAGCGATTGATCATGTGATGTGATATGGCCAGAAGTTGTGATGAATGATGAATTGTGATGTATGAGATCATGTTCTTGTAATAGGATTCACGACTTGCATGTCGATGAGTATGACAACCGGCAGGAGCCATAGGAGTTGTCTTTATTTTTTGTATGACCTGCGTGTCATTGAAGAACGCCATGTAAACTACTTTACTTTATTGCTAAACGCGTTAGTCATAGAAGTAGAAGTAGTCGTTGGCGTGACAACTTCATGAAGACACGATGATGGAGATCATGATGACGGAGATCATGGTGTCAAGCCGGTGACAAGATGATCATGGAGCCCCAAAGATGGAGATCAATGGAGCTTTATGATATTGGCCATATCATGTCACAACTATATAATTGCATGTGATGTTTATTATGTTTATGCATCTTGTTTACTTAGGACGACGGTAGTAAATAAGATGATCCTTACAAAATTTCAAGAAGTGTTCTCCCTAACTGTGCACCCTTGCTACAGTTAAATCGTTTCTAAGCACCACGTGATGATCGGGTATGATGGATTCTTACGCTCACATACAACGGGTGTAAGACAGTTTTACACAGCGAAAACACTTAGGGTTAACTTGACGAGCCTAGCATGTGCGCAGACATGGCCTCGAACACGGAGACCGAAAGGTCGAACACGAGTCGTAGGGAAGATACGATCAACATGAAGATGTTCACCGACGATGACTAGTCCGTCTCACGTGATGATCGGACATGGGCTAGTCGACTCGGATCGTGTAACACTTAGATGACTAGAGGATGTCTAATCTAAGTGGGAGTTCATAATTTGATTAGAACTTTATTATCATGAACTTAGTCTAAAACCTTTGCAAATATGTCTTGTAGATCAAATGGCCAACGCTAATGTCAACATGAACTTCAACGCGTTCCTAGAGAAAACCAAGCTGAAAGATGATGGCAGCAACTATACGGACTGGGTCCGGAACCTGAGGATCATCCTCATAGCTGCCAGGAAGCAATATGTCCTAGAAGGACCGCTAGGTGACGCTCCCGTCCCAGAGAACCAAGACGTTATGAACGCTTGGCAAGCTCGTGCTGATGATTACTCCCTCGTTCAGTGCAGCATGCTTTACAGCTTAGAACCGGGGCTCCAAAAGCGTTTTGAGCATCACGGAGCATATGAGATGTTCGAAGAGCTGAAACTAGTTTTCCAAGCTCATGCCCGGGTCGAGAGATATGATGTCTCCGACAAGTTCTACAGTTGTAAGATGGAGGAAAACAGTTACACAAGTGAGCACATCCTAAAGATGTCAGGTTGCACAACCATATGACCCAAATGAACATTAACCTCCCGTGATGAGGCGGTCATTGACAGAATCCTCCAGCGCTCCCACCAAGCTACAAGAGCTTTGTGATGAACTACAACATGCAGGGATGGTGAAGACCATTCTGAAGTGTTCTCGATCTCAAGTCAGCAGAGGCTGAAATCAAGAAAGAACATCAAGTGTTGATGGTCAATAAGACCACTAAGTTCAAGAAGGGCAATGGTAAGAAGAACTTCAAGAAGGACGACAAAGATGTTGTCGCGCCCGTAAGCCTGCTGCGGGAAGAAGTCAAAGAATGGACCCAAGCCCGAGACCGAGTGCTTTTATTGCAAGGGAAGGGTCACCGAAGCGGAACTGCCCCAAATACTTAGCGGATAAGAAGGCCGCAACACCAAAGGTATATTTGATATACATGTGATTGATGTGTACCTTACCAAGACTCGTAGTAACTCCCGGGTATTTGATACCGTGCCGTTGCTCATATTTGTAACTCACAGCAGAGCTGCGGAATAAACGGAGATCTGGCGAAGGGCGAGGTGACGATCTTGCTGTCGGGAATGGTTCCAGAGTCGATGTGATCGCCGTCGCACGCTACCTCTACATTTACCCACGGGATTAGTTTTGAACCTTAATAATTGTTATTTAGTGCCAAGTTTGAGCATGAACATTGTATCCGGATCTCGTTTAATACGAGATGGCTACTCATTTAAGTCCGAGAATAATGGTTGTTCGATTTATATGAGAGATATGTTTTATGGTCATGCTCCGATGGTCAATGGTTTATTCTTAATGAATCTCGAGCGTAATATTACACATGTTCATAGTGTGGATGCCAAAAGATGTAAAGTTGATAACGATAGTCCCACATACTTGTGGCACTGCCGCCTTGGTCACATTGGTGTCAAGCGCATGAAGAAGCTCCATGCTGATGGAATTTTAGAGTCTCTTGATTATGAATCGTTTGACACATGCGAACCATGCCTCTTAGGCAAAATGACCAAGACTCCGTTCACCGGAACAATGGAGCGAGCAATTAACTTGTTGGAAATCATACATACCGATGTGTGCGGTCCAATGAGCGTTGAGGCTCGCAGAGGATATCGTTATGTTCTCACTCTCACTGATGACTTGAGTAGATATGGGCATGTCTACTTAATGAAACACAAGTCTGAGACCTTTGAAAAGTTCAAGGAATTTCAGAATGAGGTGGAGAATCAACGTGACCGAAAGATAAAGTTCCTACAATCAGATCGTGGAGGAGAATACTTAAGTCATGAATTTGGTACACACTTAAGGAAATGTGGAATCGTTTCACAACTCACGCCGCCTGGAACACCTCAGCGAAACGGTGTGTCCGAACGTCGTAATCGCACTCTATTGGATATGGTGCGGTCTATGATGTCTCTTACTGTTGGGGATATTACCACCAGGTGTAAACCGGCCAGCTTGGGCCGGATTAACTCCGTTAGTGGTATAAGCAGAGAAAGGCCCAAGGCCTATAGTCGGATTAGAGCTTGTAGCCGTAAACCGGCCTGATGTATAACTTGTATTGGAAGTTAGGAATAGAGAGATACCAACCGGGATACGAGTATGAACCGGTTGGGACTCTATGAACCGACGGGCGCCACTGTGTATATAAGGGGCGACCGGCGGCGGTTCAAGGACGACAACCACAACTCGAGCCTAGGCGAAGCTTGTTTGCTCCTAGCCATCGAGACTACATCAATTCCATCACAACTAGACGTAGGCTTTTACCTTCATCGAAGGGCGAACTAGTATAAAACCCTTGTGTCTTTGTGTCCGCTTTAACCCCGCAAGTAAACCTGTAGCGATGGCTCCACGACTAAGTCCTTACGCTAGGACATCTGCCGTGACAAATCCACGACAGTTGGCGCCCACCGTGGGGCTATCGCCGCGATGGTTTGAAGATCTTGGAGGGCAAGCTCAAAGGACTCGAAGGCTACGTCGTGGGCGGATGACCAAGAGTCGTCGCGTCGGATCTACATCGACGACGCCGGATGGGGTCCAGAGGCCGATTCAATCGAGTATGGATACCGGGTCCCTTCGGCGGCATACACGCTTTTCATCGGCAAGATCGGGAGCTCGGGCTGAGCCGACATCTGCACCGACCTCATCGAGACGGCTCAGCGTGCTCGACCTGCCCGTGTTAAACCGGCCGTGAGGCATGTCTTCGTTAGAGTCACCCATGGAGGAGAGTACGACGCCGTTCGAACACGGTAGTGAGACCGCTGCTTATTCTCGGCGATGAATCTTCAACAGAGAGGCCGAGTCATTGTACCAGCTGCAGGGCGATATGATCGGGGCTGTTCCAAGGTGACAAGATTCGGACCCCCAAGCCGCTTAAACCGGGTTGGAGTATTCATGGCGATGCAGAGCAGCGAACCACTCTTCAACCGCAGCAGCGATGCTTTTCGGTTCAACAGCGGCAGCAGGGGCAGGAGGCCCGGTGCGCCCGCCAGTTCAAGTTCTGTCAAATCTGTTTGATGCACTAGCAGCGCTTATGGCGGAGGACAACCCAGCGGATCAGGAGGCTCATAATGCAGAAATTGCAAAGGTGAAAGAGCAGATCACGCAAGCCAAAGCGGATCTAGCGTCAGAGAAGGAGCGTATGGCCGCAGAGCGGGCCGCTTTAGACGCACAAGCTTACAAACTCATGCTTGACCAGAGTGCATCGCAGGAGGTGTTGAAGCGGAAGTATAGATCGCGCCTGCCATCAGGATTTGATCCTAGAAATCTCTTTCAGACCCCGGGAGCCGGACCCAGTAACCCGCCCCAGCACAGGGAGGTAAATCGGATTGAGGCACCAGGAGCAGGAGCGACGGTCCAACCGCGCCTGATGGAGCCTCCGCAGCAGAACATGGTGGTTCCTCCGCCGGTACAGACACCCCCAGGTCATTATTCTAATCCTATGGACAACCTTGTTGCAGCCGCTGCGTGATTGGAGGCGATCCCAGTCGAAGGAGATTCCCCACAAGCAGTTGAGACACGCCGGGTTAAGGAGCTTCTCCGGACTGCGCTGATCCAGCAGGAAGCGTATTCATACAGCCGTGATCGGATTCACTCTACGCCCCATCCAAACCGGAGCTAAAGCAGGCGTATGGATGAACCGGCCATATCAAGCAACGCGCGGGACCGTGAAGCGGCCCGAGGCAATCACCAGATGGGCGGCATTCGTGATGCTCAGGAGGTAGTGGATCGGGCCCGGGCACGCAGGGAGGCCGAGTTAGCAGCACAGGATGATGCGGGTCAACACACACCGGTTCGCCCTACCACCTTCGCCGGACCAGGAGTCGCATCCGCGTTAGGGGTGCCCTGTTTAATCCCCGCTTTATGCAATGTGCGTCTGCCTAAGGATTTTAAGGGCCCACGCAAGGTGCCGAATTACACCGCAAATCTGTCCCCTGAAGCGTGGGTTGAAAGTTATGAGATGGCCATGGAGATGCTAGATGTTGATGAGACCGCATGTGCAAATTACTTCACCATGATGCTGGAGGGCACAGCCCGTACTTGGTTGAAGAGCTTACCGCCCAATTCTGTCAGTTCATGGGGCCAGTTACGGGCCCGGTTTATCCAGAACTTCAAGGATACGTGTAAGCAGCCCAAGTCCATAGTAGACCTGGCGGCTTGCGTCCAGGAAGAAGGGGAGTCAACAACCCGTTGGGTACGCCGTGTTTCCGAGATTTTGCACTCTTCTGACCGGATCAACGCTGACTCGGCGATCTTAACATTAGAAGGCAACTGCCGGTTTGAGCCTTTGAAATTAAAATTGGGACGTATGAAGCGGTTCTGCAATGATATTGGAACCCTCATGGCCGCTTTGGTAAAGTATGCCGATTCGGACAGTACCAAGGATCCTGAAGCTGATGATGATGAAGCCGGGAAGGGAAAGAAGAACGGCAACTCCAAGGGGCAGCAGTACAAACCGGCGGGTCATGGAAACGGAGGCAAGTGCAAGGCCGATGGCAACCCGGATTTCGTAGCCTACACTAATGCGCAGGACAGAGGCCCGCGGCGCAGAGGCAAGGCGAATCGGGGTCAAAATCCTAATACAAGCCGTTTGAATTACTTGTTGAATCAACCTTGCCCCAAGCACGGACGAAGGAGTCCCCATCGAACCATCTCTGGAAAGATCGTTATATTATGCAGGAGTTCAAAACTCCAATGCTTTCCGGTATGACCAGGGTCGTGGCGGTTCAGATCCGGTTTCCATGGGCCGGGTCGATGGAGCTTCGTTCGTGGCCTAATCAAGGCAATCACAATAGTCGAATAATCGGGGTGGCCAAAGCAGCGGCAGCAATCGAGCTATCGAGCCAACCAAAGCGGTTGAATAGTGGGCGATATCATGTTTTCACAACCAGTTTGGACAAGCTGGATCGGAAGCTTCACAAACAGGCGATAAACTCTGTTGAACCGCCTTGCAGCGGTATTTACGCTGGTCAGAGCAGCCTATCGTGTGGAGCAGAGAGGACCATCCCCCCCGGGTTGATAATCCGGGTCAGCTGGCATTGGTGGTAGACCCTCAGGTGGGGGGCTATAAGTTCACTAAGGTGCTTATGGATGGAGGAAGCAGTATTAATATATTATACTATGAAACTTTCCGTCGCATGGGTCTCACAGACAAGGATCTCAGACCGTCCAATACGGTGTTCCATGGTGTAGTACCAGGCAAATCTGCTTATCCTGTTGGTAAGATAGCCCTGGATGTGGCTTTTGGAGACGAGCACGATTCCCGATCTAAAAAGCTAACTTTTGAAGTGGTGAAAATCCGGAGTCCATATCATGCCTTGTTTGGGCGGCCGGCTTATGCTAAGTTCATGGCACGACCTTGTTATATCTACTTGCAGCTCAAAATGCCGGGTTACAAAGGAACGATAACGGTGCATGGAAGCCGCCGAGTTGCTTTGGAATGTGAGGAAGGCGATGCAGCTTATGCAGAGGCGGTCTGTGCCACGGAGGAGTTGAAGTTCTATAAGGACAATGTTGATCCAGCAGATATGACCCCTTTGAGAAGCCAACTATGGAGCATGAATCGGATCTAAAGTTTAAATCGGCAGCTGAGACCAAGTTTTTTGACTTCGTGCCAGGCGATTCGTCCAAGCAGTTCACTGTCAGTGCCATCCTGGATCCCAAATAGGAAAGCGCGCTCATCGAGTTCATCCGTGAGAACCGGGATATCTTTGCATGGAAGCCGTCTGACATGCCAGGTGTACCGAGGGAACTCGCTGAGCACACACTTAATGTGGATCCTAAGTATAAACCGGTGAAACAGTTCCTCCGCCGGTTTAACGAAGAAAGGCGCAAGGCCATTGGAGAGGAAGTAGCCAGGCTTTTGGCGGCTGGCTTTATCATTGAGGTGTTTCATCCAGAGTGGCTTGCTAATCCGGTGCTGGTCCTTAAGAAAATGGCACCTGGCGTATGTGTGTGGACTACACAGATCTTAACAAAGCTTGTCCAGCAGATCCTTTTGCCCTCCCCCGCATTGATCAGATTATTGATGCCACGGCAGGATGTGAGCGTTTAAGTTTTTTGGATGCGTACTCTGGATATCATCAGATCAAAATGGCAGTTAAGGACCAGGAGAAGACATCATTTATAACTCCCTTTGGAGCCTTCTGTTATGTATCTATGCCTTTTGGGCTCAAAAGCGCCCAGGCTACTTATCAGCGGTGTGTACATAATTGCCTACATACACAGATCGACCGCAATGTACATGCTTATGTGGATGATATTGTGGTGAAATCAAGACAAAAGGAGACACTGGTGGAAGATTTGAAGGAAACCTTCGACAACTTGTGCATTTATAAGATGATGCTTAATCTGGCCAAGTGTGTTTTTGGTGTTCCGGTAGGCAAGTTATTGGGGTTTCTGGTGTCTAACAGAGGAATTGAGGCTAATCCGGAGAAAATTACAGCTATTACTTCCTTGGCTAAACCGAAGTGTATCAATGATGTTCAGCGTCTGGCGGGCAGAATTGCTGCGTTGAGCCGGTTTATCAGCCGCCTCGGAGAAAAATCCATCCCCTTATACCAGATGCTTTGAGGAAGATGATAATTTAAATGCAGAGTCCAAATTCTTGACGAAGCATTTGAGGATCTAAAGCGGCAATGGGCCAATCCGCCTGTTCTTGCGGCTCCGGTTGACAAGGAACCGCTGTTGTTATATGTGGCAGCCAATGCTCGAGCAGTAAGCGTGGCCATTGTGGTAGAGCGCAAGGAGGAAGGCAAGGAGTATCCGGTTCAACGGCCGGTTTATTATATCAGTGAGGTGCTTATCGAGTCCAAACAAAGGTATCCGCATTGGCAGAAGCTACTCTATGGTGTTTTTATGGCGATCGAAATCAAGCAATATTTCCAAGGGCACCCTATCACGAAGGTTAGTTCAGCTCCTTTGGGTGATATCATACTGAACCGGAGGCGATCGTCGGATTGCAAAATGGGCCATCGAGCTTGGGCCACATGGACTAAAGTATATACCACGCACAGCAGTGAAGTCACAAGCGCTTGTTGATTTCATTAATGACTGGACGGAGTTACAAGCGCCAGAGGAGAAGCCAGATCACACATACTGGACTATTCATTTCGACGGATCCAGGCAGTTGGAAGGCTCGGGGGCTGGAGTCGTTTAACTTCCCCACGAGGTGATAAGTTTTGTTACGTTCTCCGTTTAATGTTCCCTTGTACTAATAATGCAGCTGAGTACGAAGCCTTGCTCCATGGTCTCCGGATGGCTAAGGAGATGAACTTAAGCCGGGTTAAGTGCTTTGGTGACTCGGACCTGGTGGCTCAGCAAGTATCTGGCACTTGGGACTCTAAGGACCCGCTCATGGCCGCATATCATCGAGAAGTGGATAATATCGCAGGTTGCTTCAAGGGCTATCAAGTGGATCATGTGGATCGCCGAAGAACGGCGGCGAGACGCTTTAAGCCGGTTGGGTTCTCAGCGTAAACCGGTCCCGCCTAATGTCTTTTTGGACGTCTTGCACAACCCGTCGGTCCAGCTCCCTGGTGAAGCGGATTTGGCTATTCCTGATCCGGAGGCTCAGTTGGTGGCAGCATTACATGCTATTCCGGATTGGACGATTCCTTTCCTTGCGTATATGAATCGAGGGGAGTTGCCAGAAGATGAGGTTCGCCGACGGATAATCCGCGCCCAAATCTATGACGATTCTTAACGGTGAGTTGCATCATTGCGATGTATCGTATGTTTCAACGCTGTGTTTCCCCTGAGGAAGGCTGTGAAATTTTAAGAGAATCCATGAAGGGGATTATGGACATCACGCCGGTTCAAAGTCCCTGGTGGCGAAGGCGTTCCGTCACGGATTTTACTGGTTGACTGCCCACGCTGATGCGGAGGACTTGGTTAAACGGTGTGATGGATGTCAGAAATTTTCCAGGCGTGCTCATGTACCGGCACAAGAATTGAGGATGATCCCAATAACGTGGCCGTTTGCGACTTGGGGGCTGGATATGGTTGGACCCTTTAAACGATCCAAGGATAAGAAGACCCACCTGTTGGTGGCAGTGGACAAATTCACCAAGTGGGTTGAAGCGGAACACACGGCCAAGTGTGATGCGGCAACAGCGGTGCGTTCATCAAAAGGTGATTTTCGGTTTGGCTTTCCACACAATCATTATCGATAATGGTACTAATTTATCCAAGGGTGCTATGAAAGAATTTTGTGAACGAGAGCACATCCGCTTGACGTGTCATCGATGGCTCACCCCAATCCAACGGGCAGGCGTAACGCTAATCAAGAGATCTTACGAGGCATCAAACCCGACTTCGGTTCCGTTCTGAGAGAACACCAGGTGCTGGGTTGAAGAGCTACCATCGGTGCTATGGAGTATCAATACTACGCCAAACCGGTCCACCGGGTATACACCGTTTTTCATGGTCTACGGAGCGGAGGCCGTTCTCCCCAGTGATATCCGGCACGATTCGCCCCGTGTAGCGGCTTATGTTGAAGCGGACAACGAGACGGCACGGCAAGACGCTTTGGACCTATTGGATGAGGAGCGTGATATGGCAGCCGCTCGTTCGGCGATTTACTAGCAAGATCTTCGTCGTTATCACAGTCGCCGGGTTAAAACCAGAGCCTTTCAAGAAGGAGATTTGGTGCTTCGTCTCATCCAAGACCAGACAGATATGCACAAGTTATCCCCACCTTGGGAAGGACCTTTTGTGGTCAGCAAGAATCTACACAACGGATCATACTATCTGATTGATATTCAAGAGCGTCAAGACTCACGTACATCAGAGGAGGAGACCAATAGGCCGTGGAATATAGCTCATCTTCGGCCTTACTACACTTGAGTCATCGGCTCAGTTTATGTACATAGCATGACAATGTATATATTATCTTCGATATAATAAAAACCGGAGCCTCAGCTAAAGCGGGGTCTCTGTCTTTCTTATCATGCGTGGTTACATGGAGTGTTTCTGTTTTTAAAGCGGCCTCCGGTTTACCCCTTGACATTTATATTTATCACTTGGGGGCTTGGTCGTGTCCGAACCAATGCAACACCTCTTGATAGGCGAAAACCACCAGATCATTTGGGGACACGGTCACGTCTGAACCGGTCACGCCTCTTGGTCGGCCAATAGGGCCAGAGTCATTTGGGGGCTTGGTCGAACCCGAACCAATGTCATGCCACTTGGCCGGCGTACTCGCCAAGAGTCTTTTGGGGACCTGGCCGACTAGCACCATCGCTACGCCTTCGGGGGGCTTGGTTGCGTCTGACCATGGTAATGCCATCTGACCAGCTCCATGAAGCTTTTCTTTTGCAAAGAGTTATTGCCTTTGTTGCCATATTTTCACATAATTGGTATTCGATTTTTTGTTGTTGCGTTTTTTAACCCGACAAATATTTTTATCCGGTTCAACTGTCGATCACAAACCGACAGACACTGCTTTGGTATTACACGGAGTTTTATCTGCCCGGTTTACCTTCTTCCTGTTCATCATCATGGAATAACAAGGGGGCTTGTGCTGATTCAACACGGTTATATGGGAGTTATTATCTCCCCAGACGGTCATGGTTTTTAAGGCCTCCGCTTCAAGTTTGGCTACGCCAGCTTCATGCCCAGATACGGCAGGTATTTGTATCACATACTTATTGATTTTCGATATATATATATATATTGAATACCATAAACCGGCTGGCGGTGTCACCGCCACCGAGGTTCAACTTTTCTGGTTGCAGGGAGTATGAATCAAACAAAAGTTTCACTTATGCACGAAGGCATATACAGGCAGAAAGCTTTAACTAAAGTTATTACAAGGCAACACGGTGCCAAAGTGAGATCATTGTTCTTTGGGCAAACCGCCCACAACAGATGTTTGAACCGGCCACCGGTTCAAGCCTGCTCTTCATCCTCTGCCGCTTCAGCCTCTTCATCTCTACCCATTGGCTGGAAATCCACAAGTGGTCGAACGATTCCCATTAGCGCTTGGAAAACAGCCTCTTCGTGGATCGAGAAGACGGTTCAATATCGGGAGCATAAGTATGCTTACGGATTGAGGGATCAGGTTTTCCGCTTCAAAGGTTGGGGCGGACACTCGCTTGTTTTGATCATTGTATTGCGCTTGATAATGCTCTAAGTCAGCTTCTTCGCCAACCGACAAGCTAGCGGGCGATCGCACGGTTTATTGCCGTAAATCTTCTTCACTGAAATCGAGCCATCTTCTTTCACACCGGGATAGCCTTGAGCTGCTTCCACGGGATCAAAGTCTGGTACCCAGTGCCTTGGCTCGGATCAAAGGCGTTGATGGCTCGGTTCGAGCAGCAGATTTTTCACCTCTTCAATCCGGGCGGGAGCATGGACAGCGGTTCAGAGTATCTTGAATCAAAGAAGGCGCCGGATTGTTATGTGACATTGTGGTGATGATGCGCTGGGCTCCGGTATACAGCTATTCTACCAAGGTATAGACAGCCTTCAGTTTCTTCCGCACATCATTTCCTAAGTGCCCAACGCGTGTGCCTACAACAGTAAATGGTTAGTTTCAAACCGGAGCAATGACACAACAGGTGTAACATATCACAACTGTTCAAAGAGACTTACCAAAGATTGCTGCAGTCATAGAATGTACTTGCCGTTTTACGGCTGTCAGATCGTCTACCACCGGTTTAAGGGCAGCTTCAGCATTTTCTGCCCGTTTGATCAAATTGGCCTTTTCAGTGGCCCAGACTGCCTGCTCTTTCTTCATACTTTCCTTCACTTCTTCAGCAGCGGTCAAGGCACTGGTTAACTCTTTCTTGGCCTTCTCTGTTTCGGCCTGCTGGGTTTTCAAAGCCGCTTGTAAATCGGCAATCCGATCATCTTTGATTTTCACCTCAGCCTGCGCATTGACAGTATGTTCAGCCAGCAATTCAAGTCAAAGTCCCAACCACACAACACAGTTATATGCTTGACACTTGGGGGCTAATGTACCTTCAATTTTCTCTCACTACTACATGGCAAAGTCCCAACCTCAATACAAGTATTCAACTTGGCACTTGGGGCTAATGACTATTTGATTCTACCAATGTTTAAATCAGTAGTTTTATTGAAGTACCGGTTTAAGTATGAAGAGTTAAACCGGCCCTTGTGGTTATGCGGGTAGATTTCAAAATGGATCAAGAAAATAATCAAGTCCCGGTTTGATCAAGATTACAAACCGGCCCTTGGGGGCTACAAGGACTAATATACTGGTGATAAGGAAAGGAGTGAGTTACCTCAAACTTGTCCCTCATTAATTTGACCAGGCCAGCTTCATAGTCACGGCTACTGTAAAGCCGGTTCAAATATCCAGAATGAAGGTCTTGGGCGCTTAAAGCGGCATATGTTTCCAGCTCGACATCCCACTTTCCTTTATTCAAAGTGGAAGAATCCTCTTCACAAGATGCGGGTTAAGGTTGCAGATTCCCGGCTCGAGCGGCCCATACCAAGAATCACAACGTCATCATCTTTCGACTCGACGGATTGTGTGGGCACGACTGTTTTAGTAGGACTGCGAGGTTTCTCAAACCGGACAGTGCTGGCAGGTGGATCAGCAGAGGTTGAAGTATTGACAGGCCTCTCTTCAGGAATAACCTCCTCTTGAACCGGAGGGTTATTGGGAATATCTTCAGAGGCAAAATTTTCAAGATCCGGCGCTCTCTCCTGATCTGAAGCGGCAGCCTCTTCAACTGTTTTGTCCAAGCGGGCCTTCTTGCTGGGTTTCGGTTTGGTTCTGAAGAGACAAAGAGTCAGGAAAAAGGCATATCCATTACAGAAGATATCAGAAAGCATAAGGCCGTTTTGACTTACCCGGCGGCTATTTTCAACGGTGGTAGCTGAGTGGCTGAGGATTCGCCAGAGGATGAATGGGAAGTAACCTGATAATCGGAGTCGGACGGATTAAGAGGTTGACGGAAGAAACCCGCTTTGGAATTTAAAGCAATAAAAAGGTCGGAAACCTCGGTGCGGCGCTTTCGAACCGGGCTGTTTGGTAAACCGGTAGAGGTAACTACCTGGCCACTGTGCCGGGTTGTGCGGCGAGCTTCATGTTGCTGTGTCTTCATAGGAAATTTGGGATCCAAGTAAGCAAGAGGGTGAGAAAAATTAACTTTCCGTTTACCTGGCGAAATTTTGGTAAAGGCAAATTTGTTGAATCGGAAGAAAGAATAGTTACCTCAGCAAATCCTGCGTTGCTGGCTTCAGCATCATCCTGACAAGCATCATCATCAATAAGGCGTGTAAAAAGCAAGCCAAGAGAATCAAGTTCCGGATTACCCACATCATCGTCAATAGCCGGGTCAGATGAAGCAGTGGTCTTTCTCTTGTGGGCTGATTTCTTGACAACTTTTGTTTTGGGCCGGTTTGGCCGTCCAGCTTTATCCGCTTTGTCTTGGGAAAGTTTCTTGCTCCAAAACGGATTATCACCCTGGATCAGAAATAATTAAATGTTGGATACATGAAGCAATAACAGGTTTAATGATGAAGCAGTCAGAGACTTACCGCAGGTGGTTTGTTGGTGGTGCAGTAAGGAGCCAAACCGGTTTGAGCACAGAGATGCTCCAGTTCATTCAGCATTCTTCTTCTCGAGTCCGTAACTTCATCATCAGAAAGTTCAAGTTTTGTGTGCCGGAGTGGGTCGTCGATGCTGCCAGTATATTGACACATCAAACCGGAACGCCGGCTCAAAGGCAGTATACCCCAAGATAACCAGCAGCGTGCAAGATCAATTCCAGTCAAACCGTTGGCCATAAAGGCTCGGAGCTTGGACAGTTGCGGGGCGTATTTGCTTCTTTCTTTGGCGCTTAATCTTTGAGGAAAGGGATGAGTATTGCTTAGCCGCTCTGGACGAAAGCCAGGTAAGGGATTTTCACCTTCAGGAGAAGTATCCTTGCAGTAAAACCAAGTCGCATTCCATTCTTTGGGGTGAGTATGGAGTTTGACGTGGGGATACGTGATTTCCTTCCTTTTCTGAATAGCCATACCGCCCAATTCTGTATTAGGGCCGTCGGTGAATTCAGTGCGACGGTTTAGATGGAAAAGATCTCTAAACAGTTCAACAGAAGGTTCCTCTTGCAGATATGCTTCAGATAGCACTTGAAAGTGGCATAAGTTGGTGACGGAGTTGGGGCCAATGTCTTGGGGACGGAGCTGAAAATTGGCCAACACGTCCCGGTAAAATTTTGAACCGGGCGGTTTGAAGCCCCGGGCCAGGTGATCCGCAAAAACCACAACTTCCCCTTCCCGAGGTGTGGAGGACATTCCTCTCCAGAACCATCCAAAGGATCAGTATCTTTGTCATCTAAAGCGCCAATCGATACCAGTTCATTCAGCTGTGACTCGGAGACGCGGGAAGGAACCCAGTTGCATTCATACACTTGTTTGGCCATGATAAGATCTACAAAAGTAACGGATCCGGTTCAAAAGCGTGCTTGTTACAAAGTGATTGATCTAAGTTATGATAAACCGGAGGCAATATCTATAAATCGGTTCATTGTGATATGATGTCAGATGAGCTCTGGCGGCTCAACAAGGGGACTAATGGTGTGCCTGTGCCGGTTTAGCAGCTTTTTCTTATGGTGAGTTAAACCGCCTAATCTAGGCCTTGGAAATAATTGAAGCTATGGACAGTTTACAGAAACAAGTTTCACAAGATCCCATGATTACTACGGATCAAACGCGGGTTTTCAGAAAACAGGAAATATTTCGCGGAGGTAAAGAAGAAACAGAAGTGGACCATGAGGCAGATATATATGCAGAAGATCCATGGGATTAAGATGAGAAAGTACAGCGGATGCGCAGGAGTTACTATTAGTACAGAACAGATTCACAGCGTGGTTCAAAGTTAAAAGGATAAACGGGAACGCACGAAGAACACGGTATGAAGCTGGAACCCTAAAAACAGATCTAAGTACAGAACAGATTTAAGAAGGGGAAGAAGCTTGCCGGGAATGGAGAAGATGCGGAAAAAGGCCGCAGTGTTCTGGTACGTTCAGGTCGATGCAGCGGCCTAGGACGAAGCAGAGGTCGATGACAATGGCGGAGCTCCAAGAGCAGCGGCGCGAGGAAGACGAAGAAGAGGAAGCGAAGGGAGGAAAGAAATGACCCTTCGGTCCTTTTTATAAGGCAGCAAAGCTAGGTCAAGCGCGTGGATCCGTGGACTGCTATTAAAGAAGGCGCATAAAGGATCAAATTTCAGGATGACGTCATGCCGGTTTGCAGTGACCAGAAGCAACGACGTCATGCCGGTTTACAGTGACCAGAAGCAATGATGACATGGCGATTTACCAAACAAAAGAAGATGTCCAAGATACAAGCTTTGTGAAGGATTGACATGAACCAGTTCAAATCAATCTGGGGCCTAATGTTGGGGATATTACCACCAGGTGTAAACCGGCCAGCTTGGGCCGGATTAACTCCGTTAGTGGTATAAGCAGAAAAAGCCCAAGGCCTATAGTAGGATTAGAGCTTGTAGCCGTAAACCGCCCTGATGTATAACTTGTATTGTAAGTTAGAATAGAGAGATACCAACCGGATACGAGTATGAACCGTTGGGACTCTATGAACCGACAGGCGCCACTGTATATAAGGGACGACCGACGACGGTACAAGGACAGACAACCACAACTCGAGCCTAGGCGAAGCTTGTTTGCTCCGTAGCCATCGAGACTACATCAATTCCATCACAACTAGACGTAGGCTTTTACCTTCATCGAAGGGGCCGAACTAGTATAAAACCCTTGTGTCTTTGTGTCCGCTTTAACCCCTGCAAGTAAACCCGTAGCGATGGCTCCACGACTAAGTCCTTACGCTAGGACATCTGCCGTGACAAATCCACGACACTTACCGATTTACCGCTATCATTTTGGGGATACGCTCTAGAGACAGCTACATTCACTTTAAATAGGGCACCGTCTAAATCCGTTGAAACGACACCGTATGAATTATGGTTTGGGAAGAAACCTAAGCTGTCGTTTCTAAAAGTTTCGGGATGCGATGCTTATGTCAAGAAACTTCAACCTGAAAAGCTCGAACCCAAGTCGGAAAAATGCGTATTCATAGGATACCCTAAGGAAACTGTCGGGTATACCTTCTACTTAAGATCCGAAGGCAAGATCTTTGTTGCCAAGAACGGATGCTTTCTGGAAAAAGAGTTTCTCTCGAAAGAAGTAAGTGGGAGGAAAGTAGAACTCGATGAAGTACTACCTCTCGAACGGGAAAGTGGTGCAGCGCAGGAAACCATTCCTGTGATGCCCACACCAACTGAAGAGGAAAACAATGATGATGATCAAGGTACTTCGGATCAAGTTGCTACTGAACTTCGTAGGTCCACAAGGACACGTTCCGCACCAGAGTGGTACGGCAACCCTGTCCTGGAAATCATGTTGTTAGACAACGGTGAACCTTCGAACTATGAAGAAGCGATGGCGGGCCCGGATTCCAAAAATGGCTTGAAGCCATGAAATCCGAGATAGAATCCATGTATGAAAACAAAGTATGGACTTTGACAGACTTGCCCGGTGATCGGCGAGCGATAGAAAACAAATGGATTTTTAAGAAGAAGACGGACGCGGATGGTAATGTTACCATCTATAAAGCTCGACTTGTCGCTAAGGGTTATCGACAAGTTCAAGGGATTGACTACGACGAGACATTCTCTCCGTGGCGAAGCTGAAGTCCGTCCAATCATGTTAGCAATTGCCGCATACTATGATTATGAGATATGACAGATGGACGCCAAAACGGCATTCCTTAACGGACATCTTAAGGAAGAGCTGTATATGATGCAGCCGAAGGTTTTGTCGATCCTCGAACGCTAACAAAGTATGCAAGCTCCAAAGATCCATTTATGGACTGGTGCAAGCATCTCGGAGTTGGAACATTCGCTTTGATGAGATGATCAAAGCATTTGGATTTATGCGACTTATGGTGAAGCCCGTGTTTACAAGAAAGTGAGTGGGAGCTCAGAGCATTTCTCCTATTATATGTAGATGACATACTCTTGATGGGAAATGATACAAAACTTCGGACAGCATTAAGGCCTACTTGAATAAGTGTTTTTCAATGAAGGACCTTGGAGAAGCTGCTTATATATTAGGCATCAAGATCTATAGAGATAGATCGAGACGCCTCATAGGTCTTTCACAAAGCACATACCTTGATAAGATTTTGAAGAGGTTCAAATGGATCAGTCCAAGAAGGGTTCTTGCCTATGTTACAAGGTGTGAGATTGAGCTCAGCTCGACCACCGACCACGCCAAAAGATAAAGAAGAGATGAGTGTCATCCCTATGCTTCAGCCATAGGATCTATTATGTATGCCATGCTGTGTACTGCACCGATGTAAACCTTGCCGTAAGTTTGGTAGCAAGATACCAAAGTAATCCCGCAAGGAACACCGACAACGGTCAAGAATATCCTGAAGTACCGAAAAGGACGAAGGACATGTTTCGTTTATGGAGGAGACGAAGAGCTCATCATAAAGGGTTACGCCGACGCTTAGCTTCGACTCAGATCTGGATGACTCTAAGTCACAAACCGAATACGTGTATATGTTGAATGGTGGAGCGATGGCTGGTGCAGCTGCAAGCGAGCGTCGTGGCGGATCTACGTGTGAAGCGGAGTACATGGCAGCCTCGGAGGCAGCACATGAAGCGATTTGGGTGAAGGAGTTCATCACCGACCTAGAGTCATACCCAAGCGTCGGGGCGATCAAACTCTTCTGTGACAACACCGGAGCTATTGCCCTTGCCAAGGAGCCTGTGTTTCACAAGAAGACCAGCACGCCAAGCATCGCTTCAACTCCATCCGTGAAAATGTTCAAGATGGAGATATAGAGATTTGCAAAGTGCACACGGATCTGAATGTCGCAGATCCGCTGACTAAACCTCTCGCGTGCAAAACATGATCAACACCAGAACTCTATGGGTGTTCGATTCATCACAATGTAACTAGATTGGTGACTCTAGTGCAAGTGGGAGACTGTTGGAAATATGCCCTAGAGGCAATAATAAAAGTATTATTATATTTCATTGTTCATGATAATTGTCTTTTGTTCATGCTATAACTGTATTATCCGAAAATCGTAATACACGTGTGAACACATAGACCACAATATGTCCCTAGTGAGCCTCTAGTTGACTAGCTCGTTGTGATCAATAGATAGTCATGGTTTCCTGACTATGGACATTGGATGTCGTTGATAACGGGATCACATCATTAGGAGAATGATGTGATGGACAAGACCCAATCCTAAGCATAGCACAAAGATCGTGTAGTTCGTTTGCTAGAGCTTTGCCAATGTCAAGTATCTCTTCCTTCGACCATGAGATCGTGTAACTCCCGGATACCATATGAGTGCCTTGGGTGTATCAAACGTCACAATGTAACTGGGTGACTATAAAGGTGCATTACGGGTATCTCCGAAAGTATCTCATTGGGTTGACACGGATCGAGATGGATTTGTCACTCCGCATGACGGAGAGGTATCTCTGGGCCCACTCGGTAATGCATCATCATAATGAGCTCAAGGTGACCAAGGTGTTGGCCACGGGATCATGCATTACGGTATGAGTAAAGTGACTTGCCGGTAACGAGACTGAACAAGGTATTGGTATACCGACGATCGAGTCTCGGGCAAGTAAAGTACCGATTGACAAAGGAATTGCATACTGGGGTTTGATCGAATCTCGACATCGTGGTTCAACCGATGAAGTCATCGAGGAGCATGTGGAGCCAACATGGGTATCCAGACCCGCTCTTGGTTATTGCCCGAGAGTCGTCTCGGTCATGTCTGCGTGTCTCCGAACCCGTAGGGTCTACACACTTAAGGTTCGGTGGCGCTAGGGTTATTAGGAAGACTAGTATGTGACTACGAATGTTGTTCTGAGTCCCGGATGAGATCCCTGACGTCACGAGGAGTTCCGGAAGGGTCCGGAGGTAAAGATTTATATATGGGAAGTTGTTAAAAGGACACCGAAAGTTTGAGGGTGCGGTATTGTCACCGGGCCACCTGGGAGGGTTCCGGAGGTCCACTGGGGGGCCACCCCTCGGGGCCACTGGGCTGCGTGGGGAATTAGCCAGCCCCTGGTGGCTGGGCGCACCCCTTCCTTGGGTCCTTGCGCCTAGGGTTGAGGGGGAACCCCAGAGGCGCCCCTGCTTGGGGGCAAGTCCCCCCCCTTGGCCCGCCGCCTCTAGATGCATCTAGAGGCCGCCCCTTCTCCCTTCCCCTATAAATAGAGGGGTGAGGGAGGCAGCCGCACCACAAGCCAAGGGCAGCCTCCCTCCCCAACACCTCTCCTCCTCCGTTGTGTGCTCGGGCGAAGCCTCGCCGAGATACCGCTTCTCCACCAACACCACGCCGTCGTGCTGCCGGTGGAGCTGTCTTCCTCAACCTCTCCTTCCTCCTTGCTGGATCAAGACGGAGGAGACGTCACCCGTACCGTACGTGTGTTGAACGCGGAGGTGCTGTCCGTCCAGCACTTGGACATCGGTGATTCGAATCACGTCGAGTACGACTCCATCATCACCTTGCAAGCTTCCGCACGCGATCTACAAGTGGTATGTAGATGCAAACTCTCTCCCATGACTCGTTGCTTAGATGAACTCATAGATGGATCTTCGTAGCCACTGTCGATGATTTAACCGACATGCTCGACTTCGACTCCGAAGACATCAACGGTACGGACGACGATGCAGGAGACGACCAAGAACCAGCGCCTACAGGGCACTGGAAGGCCACCTCGTCATACGAAATTTACATGGGGTACATCCCAAAAGATGGGAATGGCGATGGAACAACAGAGGATGACCCCTCCAAGAAACAGCCTAAGTGCCGGCGTCAGCGGCGCCGCTCTAAATCCCGCCACAGCAAAAACGGTGATTCTGGCACAGGAGACAATAACACCCTAGACAGTGCCGAAGACAACTCCCTACAGCAGGATTCAGTGCGGGAGGATGAAGAAGCCAGCCCTCATGAGAGAGCGGCAGGCAGAGAGGTAGAGGACGATAGTTACATGCCTCTCTCTGAAGATGAGGCAAGCTTCGACGACGACGAATTTGTCGTGCCTGAGGATCCCGTCGAACAAGAACGTTTCAAACGCAGGCTTATGGCCACGGCAAGCAGCCTCAAGAAAAAGCAGCAACAGCTTAGAGCTGACCAAGATTTGCTAGCCAACAGATGGACTGAAATCCTGGCGGCCGAAGAGTAAGAACTCGAACGCCCCTCCAAGAGCTACCCAAAATGCAGGCTGCTACCCCAATTAGAGGAGGAAGCACCTAAACCCACATCACCAGCGCATAATATGGCCAACCAGCCACGTCGTGGCCGTGACAGAGAGGCCTCCCGGCCCTCCACTCAAGCCACACCCCGGCGCCGCTCAAAAAATACCAAGGCACGAGAAAATGCACCAGACCTGCGGGATATATTGGAGGACAAGGCAAGGCAAACATGATCGATCTACGGATCGCGTGGGTGCCCCACGATACGTGATGATAACCGTCACACCGGATATGGCAATTCCGGCCAGGCCGAACACACTAGACAAAGCTCATTTGAGCTGCATCGTGATATAGCCCAATACAAAGGCGCCACACACCCACTATGCTTCACAGACGAAGTGATGGATCATCAAATCCCTGAGGAATTCAAACCCGTAAACATTGAATCATACGATGGCACAACAGATCCTGCGGTCTGGATCGAGGACTATCTCCTTCATATCCATATGGCCCGCGGTGATGATCTACACGCCATCAAATACCTCCCACTCAAGCTTAAAGGACCAGCTCGGCATTGGATTAACAGCTTGCCAGTGGAGTCAATTGGTTGTTGGGAAGACCTGGAAGCCGCATTCCTCGACAACTTCCAGGGCACCTATGTGCGACCACCAGACGCCGATGACCTAAGCCACATAATTCAGCAGCCAGAAGAATCGGCCAGACAATTCTGGACACGGTTCCTAACCAAGAAAAATCAAATTGTAGACTGTCCGGATGCAGAGGCCCTTGCAGCCTTCAAACATAACATCCGCGATGAGTGGCTTGCTCGGCACCTAGGACAGGAAAAGCCGAAATCCATGGCAGCCCTCACAACACTCATGACTCGCTTTTGCGCGGGAGAGGACAGCTGGCTAGCTCGTAGTAACAACATGACCAAGAGCCCTGGTAATTCGGATACTAAGGACAGCAACGGCAGGTCGCATCGCAACTAGCACAAGCGTCGCATTAATAGCGATAATGCTGAAGACACGTCAGTCAATGCCGGATTCAAAGGCTCTAAGCCCGGTCAGCAGAAAAAGCCATTCAAAAGAAATACTCCGGGCCGTCCAATTTGGACCGAATACTTGATCGCTCGTGCTAGATACACGGCACCCCCGAAAAGCCAGCCAATCACACCAACAGGGATTGTTGGGTGTTCAAGCAGGCAGGCAAGTTAAATGCCGAAAACAATGACAAGGGGTTGCATAGCGACGAGGAAGAGGAGCCCCGGTCGCCGAACAATTGAGGACAGAAGGGCTTCCCCCCACAAGTGCGGACAGTGAACATGATATACGCAACCCACATACCCAAAAGCGAGCGGAAGCATGCACTAAGGGATGTATATGCGATGGAGCCAGTCGCCCCAAAGTTCAATCCGTGGTCCTCCTGCCCGATCACTTTTGATCGAAGGGACCACCCCACTAGCATCCGCTATGGCGGATTCGCCGCATTAGTTCTAGACCCAATCATTGACGGATTTCACCTCACTAGAGTCCTGATGGATGGCGGCAGCAGCCTGAACCTGCTTTATCAGGAAACAGTGCGCAAGATGGGCATAGACTCCTCAAGGGTTAAACCCACAAAGACGACCTTCAAAGGCATCATACCAGGTGTAGAGGCCAACTGTACAGGCTCAGTTACACTTGAAGTGGTCTTCGGATCACCGGATAACTTCCGAAGCGAGGAATTAATCTTCGACATAGTCCCGTTCCGAAGTGGCTATCACGCACTGCTCGGACGAACCGCATTTGCAAAGTTCAATGCGGTGCCGCACTACGCATACCTCAAGCTCAAGATGCCAGGCCCTCGAGGAGTCATTACGGTCAACGGAAACACCGAACGCTCTCTCCGAACGGAGGAGCATACGGCGGCCCTCGCGGCAGAAGTACAAAGCAGCCTCTGAAGGCAATTCTCGAGTTCGGCTATTAAACGTCCGGACACCGTCAAGCGCACCCGGAGTAACCTACAACAAGACCGCCTGGCACGTTCCGAGCACGCGTAGCAATGCGGCCCCAACCCCAGCCCTTGCGAAATTCCGAAACCAGTACTACGCGTACATAATTACGCTCTGGAAATACCACGGGCACAGGGGGAGGGGCATGACCACGGCAGGCCCGCACGCGCTCAACCGCACTGTGGCCCCAATTGTGTCATTCTTCTTTTTTCTCTTACTTTCAGGAGTCCTTTCTCAAGAAGCCCTGTCCGGCAGTAGAATCGCTGAACACACGATGCAACAGCCAGGGAAGCAGAAAGCTACGTCGAGTGTCCAGGTGGTCTCTATAACGATCAGTATACTTGTTTTACATATCATCCCGCAGCTCGCTCTCGAGGGAGACATGTCAAATAGTCCCGTCCCTTGCTTATCGCACTATTTGTATCGTTCTGCTTTTACCGGAGCTTTTTTGAATAAACAATGCATAGCTTTTGCCTATTATTGCATTCCTTTTTTTTATTTTATCTATACATGTTCACTTATGACATGTTGCACCCGTACGCTTTGGTACGGCCAAATACACCAGGGGCTTAAGTACCCCAAAATATGGTGTGATAAGTCCAAACACTTTCACAAGTGCGGCACCCCAAACTTATAGCATTATATGCATCGGCTCCGAATCATGTCTTGGGTCAATAGTTGGGTTTGCCCGGCTCCCTTGTTTTGGTACCTTACATTCCGTTATATCAGTTAAGGTAGCGCTGGGAGAACCACTACGATTGTGCCCCGGTTGAGCTGGGTTAAGCACCTCAGTGGAGAAAGCTAAAACTGACTGTCATGATAAGGAGAGAGCCGGTCGCTGTTCGAGAGGTTTTTCGAGTCCCTAAAGACTTATGCCGCTTAGAGCGAGGAGTTGGCTTTGTCTGGCCCAGGCGTGGATAGCGCCCCGAACTTGGTCTTCCGAATACTAGGGGCTTCGCCGAAATTTAAAATTATAGAATTCTATGGGTAAGTGAGAGTGTTCAAGCATTATAGTCCGGTTGCCTTGTTCGCTATGCTGAGCGCCTCAAGGACCCAAGAATGGGAAAAAGAGCGCTCAAGTTTATCCCGAACACCCCAGCACTCATGGCATGGGGGCAGAAGCCGACGACTCGCCATCTCTCAAATTTAATAAACGGCCACACAAAAGGTAATATTTTAAATTCACAAGCGTTGCTTAGCGCATATGAACAATTTTCAAGCGTACATGATAACAAATGCGAGTTTACTCAAAAATTACATCTTTGGAGCATTCACCCGCTATAAGGCGGGCACCCTTCAGGACGCCCGCATAATACATCTCGGGCGTGCGATACTCCCTGCCCGGCGGTGGAGCGTCCATCACAAGCTTCTCAGCGTCCATCTTGCCCCAGTGCACTTTAGCACGGGCAAGGGCCCTACGGGCACCTTCGATACAGACGGAGCACTTGACGACTTCAATCCATGGACAAAGGCCCACCAGCCGCCTCACCAGCCCAAGTAGCTCCTGTGCATGGCTTCTTTAGGCCACAACCAACAATGAGGTTCTTCATGGCCTGTTCGCCACATTATGGAGCTCGACCAGCTGCTTCAGCTGGTTGCTCAAGGCACGGGTGTCCGCCCAAGATATCGAGACCAGAACACCTTCTCCGTCGAGCTCCCCTCCTCGGTCCGGTAGAATGCAGCAGCGTCGGACACACTGCGGGACAGATCTCCGAATGCTCCTGGAGAGCTCCGGATTCGGTTAAGTAACAAGTAATTCACTTTCACGTGCTTGCTTTGCATGAAGAATGCCTTACCCGCCGCTATCTTCTTCATCGCCTCAATTTCCTGGAGGGCTTTTTGGGCTTCGGCCTTAGCGGCTTTGGCGCTCTCAAGAGCCGAGGCGAGCTCGGACTCTCGAGTCTTTGAGTCACGCTCCAAACTCTCGTGTTTTTCCACGAGAGCCTGGAGCTCTTGCCGCACCTCCGCCACCCACGCCTCCTGCTTCTCTCGCTCGGTGCGCTTCGCGGCCGCATTGATTTCGGCCTTGGACACTGCATCCTTCAGGGTCGCCACCTCGTTCGTGGCCCCTGCAATTCTCATGTTATTCTTGCCATTTTTTGCAACCACACTTTTTATACATTTTCATAAGGTATTACTTACCTTCCTTGTCCTCGAGCTGCTTTTTGGCAAGGCCGAGCTCGTTCTCGGACCGCTCAAGGCTCTGCTTCAATGCACTGACCTCCGCAGTCAGTGCGGCAGAGGTCAGCAGCGTAGCCTGCATTCCCCATATTGACATACTTATGTTAGACTCCTGCGTACATCTTTTTCGATCCTCAGTTCGGCTTTTCTTTCTGAACACCAAACTGAGCATCAGGTGCTACTGTCTATGCGGTAATATTTTTACATATCTTAAATACATAACTCAAAGCCTGTTAGAAGGCTGGCGCAGGCTTCAGTCAGCCCGCTCTTGGCGGACTGAACTTTCTGGATCACCACACTCATAACAGTGCAGTGCTCCTCATCGATGGAGGCCTCCAGCAAATTATCTGGTGCATCCGGTTGGATGGAGGTCACCGGTGTCGCAGTCTTGCCCTTCTTATGAAGGGGCCGCCTACCGGACTCTGGAACCACTGAAGGTTCCGGTGCGGAGTCCGGCCCAGGGCCGGACTCAGAACCCTTCGGGGTTTGAACCCCCTTGTGCCCGAAGTCCAGAAGGTTGCCTTGTGGCACCTCTGGGACCTCCTCCTCCTCGCTGGGCCCCTTTTGAGACCCCACCTCAGCGTCGTCCGCAGCACGAGGAGAGGAGACGGCCGGAAGTGAAGTGCTATTCATGTCCGACGAAGCGAGGGAGCCGCTCATTGAAGTGTCAAGCCCGTCCTTGGGCGGGCTACAGGGTTATATTCGGCGTTACGAGATTCTATGTGACAAACGAAACGCCATGAGTTATTCTGGTATCCGGACACTTACGATGTCGCTAGGGGCTTAGTCCTCGGTGGCCACTCATCTTCGCCATCGTCGGTGTTGGCGGAGTAGTTGGGAGGGAGGGTCCTTCCCTTCTTGGACCCTTCGGCCTCCCCCGTTGGGGCGGCCTTCCTTTTCTTCTCTCCCCCCTATGGGGAAGAGGCCTCTTTTTCCTCCTCCCCGTCTTCGCGGGAGGACTCTGTCTCAGAATCGTCGGACGATGAGTCCGATAACACCTGGCGCCGGGAACTCTTTCGAGTTCCCGTGGCCTTCTTCTTGGCCTTCTTCTCCGGTACCACGTAAGGTGCCGGAACCAGTAGCCACTAGTAGAAAAAGGACCTAATATGAGACACATTAGTGCCGGTTTTGTTTTGAGCCAGCACTAATGTGTCTATTAGTGCCGGTTCCAACGGCTAGCCGGCTGTTCTCATTAGTACCGGTCCGTGGCGAACCTATAGTACCGGTTCGTGCCACGAACCGGTACTAAAGAGGGTGGTGGCAGGGTGTTGTCAGTCTGGGGCCCGTCCAGCACCTTTAGTACCGGTTCGTGGCACGAACCGGTACTAAAGGTCGACGTACATAAACCCTTCGTCCACCCGAGCCACTCTGTTCTTCCCCTTTCCCCTCACTTCCTCTGTTCTTCCCCCTCTCTCCTCGAGCTACTCACAAATTTTGCCCAAAATTTGTCAAGATTTGAAGGCCCCCATCCATTCAAATGATCACAAAGGTTAGCAACTTTGTCCTTTCAACTGTCATTGCTAGATTAGCTCTTGCAATGCTTTGTATAGTGATTAATTTGGGAGGAATTATATTTGCTAGTATTTGATTTATATGCAATTTGAGGTCAAAAATAACACTTAGTTTGCATATGTAGGTGTGGTTTACTTAGTGCCTTCTAAATCTCCGTCAGAACCACCGCCATCGCCTCGCACCATCCTTGTCGCAGGCACCACCTTGTGGTGAGGCTCTTGTTCATGAATGTTTTACATTACCAAATTGATGTTTGTGTGATTTGGATATATAGTTACTCGTATAATTATCTTACCCGTACATTGTTTGTTATACATAGTGCCATGGTTTTGATATCCGTCCCCGTTGGCCCTCGTCCTTGTTATGATTCGGATGTGGTATATTCTCTTTTAAAACTAGTTGTTGCATTTCGTGTTTATGACAAATTATGATCATCAAGTTTACATAGATATTTTTATCTAGGAGGTATGTGAACCGGAAATTCCAACCGACCCTATTGTCGAGAGGTTAAATTTAGTTGAAAGAGAAAACGAGTATTTGAAAGAAAAATTGAAAAGAATTGAGGGGGAGAAGATGGAATTGGAGTTGCATGTTGCCGATGTCGTCAATGATCACAAGATCAAGATGGAGAAAATGAGGTTGAAGATTAGAAAGATTAGAAAATATGCCATTGATAGTGTGGCTTGGTATCATTATGCTGTTGGATCAATTGTTACCTTAGTTGCGATCTTCATCGCATTTGTTGTTGCATTTAAATTCTTTAGCTAGAGAGTTATTTGTATGTTGCATTTAATTAAGTGTTGTATATGAACTTTATGTATGAACTTTATGTATGAACTTGTATTAATTTGGTCTATTTGGTGTTGTGTAATGAAGATGAGCCGACAATGGATGTATGATGACCGATGCTCTCCCGAGTTCATTAATGGCGTGCGAACTTTTCTGCGGGCCGCTGAGGCAAACAAGCGGGCGGATGGTTTTATGCCTTGTCCATGTGTTGGTTGTAAGAATGGTCAGAGTTACACTACAGAAAAAACCATTCACATCCACCTATTTAAGTCTGATTTCATGCCCCACTATAATTTTTGGACCAAGCACGGAGAAATAGGGGTTATGATGGAAGACAATGAAGAAGAAGAGGACGACGACGGCTATCCTGGCCATGGGTTCCCTGAATACGATGATACAACAATGGGGGAAGAAGCTGAGCCAGTAATGCGGGAAGAAGCTGAAGACGAGGCATCAGATGAGCCTGCTGATGATCTAGGTCGGGCCATTGTCGATGCAAAGAGAAACTGCGCAAGTGATCTGGAGAGGACGAAGTTGTAGCGCATGTTAGAGGATCACAAGAAATTGTTGTACCCGAATTGCAAAGCTGACAAAAAAAAGTTGGGAACCACACTTGAATTGCTGCAATGGAAGGCAGAGAATGGTGGATCTGACAAGGGATTTGGAAAGTTGCTGGTAATGATAAAGAATATGCTTCCAAAGGACAACAAATTGCTTGAGAGTACGTATGAAGCAAAGAAGGTTATCTGTCCTCTATGGTTAGAGGTGCAAAAGATACATGCATGCCCTAATGACTGCATCCTCTACCGCGGTGAGTACGAGGATTTGAACGCTTGCCCGGTATGCGGTGCATTGCGTTGTAAGATCAGTCGCGATGACCCGGTGATGTCGAGGGCGAGCGCCCAAGGAAGAAGATTCCTGCCAAGGTGATGTGGTATGCTCCTATAATACCACGGTTGAAACGTTTTTCAAAACAAAGAGCATGCGAAGCGCTCGGCGGTGGCACGCAGAAGACCGTAAGAAAGACGGAAAGTTGAGAGTACCCGCTGACGGTTCGCAGTGGAGAAAAATCGAGAGAAAGTATTGGGAGGAGTTTGCAGGTGACCCAAGGAACATATGGTTTGGTCTAAGCGCAGATGGCATTAATCCTTTTGGGGAGCAGAGCAGCAACCATAGCACGTGGCATGTGACTCTATGTTTGTATAACCTTCCTCCTTGGTTGTGCATGAAGCGGAAGTTCATTATGATGCCAGTGCTAATCCAAGGCCCTAAGCAACCCGGCAACGACATTGATGTGTACCTAAGGCCATTAGTTGAAGAACTATTACAGCTGTCGAATGGAACAGGTGTACGTGCGTGGGATGAGCACGGACAGGAAGAAGACCTAAAGGCGTTGCTGTTCGTGACCATCCATGATTGGCCTGCTCTCAGTAACCTTTCAAGACAGACAAACAAGGGATACCGCGGATGCACGCACTGTTTGGATGATACCGATAGTATATATTTGGATAGTTGTAGGAAGAATGTGTACCTGGGACATCGTCGATTTCTTCCGACAAGGCATCCCGTAAGAAAGAAAGGCAAGCATTTCAAAGGTGAGGCGGATCACGGACGAAGCCTCGCCACCGTCATCGGTGCTGATGTACATGATATGGTCAAGGATTTGGAGGTAATCTTTGGAAAGGGTCCTGGCGGAAAACCTGTTCCGAAGGACGCTGACGGACGCGCACCCATGTGGAAGAAGAAATCTATATTTTGGGACCTGTCATATTGGAAAGACCTAGAGGTCCGCTCCGCAATCGACGTGATGCACGTGATGAAGAATCTTTGCTTGACCCTGCTTGGCTTTTTGGGCGTGTATGGGAAGACAAAAGATACACCAGAGGCACGGGAGGACCAGCAACGTATGCACGAAAAAGACGGCATACATAAGAAGAGAATGAAATCTTCTTCGAATGCCTGCTCAGCATGAAGGTACCATCTGGCTTCTCGTCGAATATAAAGGGAATAATAAATATGGCAGAGAAAAAGTTCCAGAACCTAAAGTCTCATGACGCCACGTGATTATGACACAACTCCTTCCGTTGCATTGAGGGGCTTCTACCAAAAACGCTCGATTAGCCATTGTGAAGCTATGTGCATTCCTCAATGCAATCTCTCAGAAGGTAATCGATCCAGGAATCATACCAAGGTTACAGAATGATTTGGTGCAATGTCTTGTCAGTTTCGAGTTGGTGTTCCCACCATCCTTCTTCAACATCATGACACACGTCCTAGTTCACCTTCGCGAAGAGATTTCCGTTTTGGGTCCTGTATTTCTACACAATATGTTCCCCTTTGAAAGGTTCATGGGAGTCTTGAATAAATATGTTCATAACCGTGCTAGGCCAGAAGGAAGCATCTCGAAGGGCCATGAAAATGCGGAGGTCATTGAGTTTTGTATTGACTTCATTCCTGACCTTAAGCCAATTGGTGTTCTTGAATCACGGCATAAGGGCAGACTGGAAGGAAAAGGCACGCTAGGAGGGCATCAAATAATATGTATGGATGGGCATTCTCTCACGGAAGCACACTACACAGTTCTACAGAATTCCGCCTTGGTGGCTCCGTATATGGAGGAACACAAGAATTTTCTACAGTCCAAACACCCGGAGAAGTCTGACGACTGGATTACACGCGAACAAACGAGGACTTTCGCCGGTTGGTTGCAGAAACGTGCCCTGAATGATGGCGATATTCAAAATGACCTGTACTCGCTGTCCCAGTTACCATCTTTGAATATAATGACTTTCAAAGGGTACCAGATAAATGGGAATACATTTTACACGATCGCCCAAGATAAGAAGAGCACCAACCAAAATAGTGGTGTCCGCTTTGATGCAACAACCAAGACGGGAAAGGAAACATATTATGGTTACATAGAGGACATATGGGAACTTAACTATGGATCAGGTGATTTGAAGGTCCCTTTGTTTCGGTGCAAATGGGTCAATATGACACGAGGCGGGGTAACGGAAGACCCGCAGTATGGAATGACAACAGTGGATCTCAACAATCTTGCGTATGCAGACGAACCATTCGTCCTAGCCAATGATGTGGCGTAGGTTTTTTATGTGAAAGACATGTCTACCAGGCCGAGAAAAAGAAAAGATAAGGAAGCGAATGGATCATACGACAAGCCAAAGCGCCACATAGTTCTTTCAGGAAAAAGAAACATCGTGGGAGTGGATGACAAGACAGACATGTCAGAAGATTATGAAAAGTTTGATGAAATTGCTCCATTCACAGTGAATATTGAACCCGAGCATCCAGTTAAATGACGAAGATTTTCCATGGCTACGGCGCAAAGGGACACACGCGAAGAAAAAGTTTCACACCCAAAGATCTGGGATGTGATCGGCTTCACCATCATCACTTTCTTCTGTGTTTCACACCCAGGAGGGAATTTCTGTAATAGTTAGGGTAGTTATGTGTTTTGGCATTTGAAACGCGAAGAAATTTTATGTGCAAACAAATTCTTTTCATGCATTTACTGATTTTTTTCCAGTTAAATGACCCTGAAATTGAAAAGCATTTCAAATGAACTCAGAAAAGGTTGAAAGTTGGCATGGTATCATAATTTCATACAAATAGCATGTGCAAGAAAGTAGAGAGGGTTACGGCAAAACTGGATGCACTTCGTGTACAAAATGGACAATCTCTTTCAAGTATCGGGGTTTCCATTTAAAACTGAACTGTTACAAAGGCATTTCATTTTTAAATAACCTAAGCATTACCAAATTGAATATAATGACAAAACACACTAATATTAAACATAAGAAAAAACACTGAAAAACTTTTTCAAAGTTAAGTTATTCACAAACTAGTGATTCACACAAATTTCAAATAATTCAAAATTTAAACTATTCAAATTTGAAAACTACCGGCACTAACAGAAAGTTTGTAATTTTTTGTACCTAAAGCAAAAATATTCACAAAGAAACTCTAAATACAGCAAAAAACAACTCAAAAATAAATAAAACAAAAATAAATAAAGCAAAAAAAAATTAAGAAAATAAAAAAGCCAACCTACTGGGCCAAAGCGGCCTGCATACGACTAGGATCACAAGCTTTTATTGGGCCAGGATGCAGGCCCGCAAAGGCTCAGTAGGCCCACTGGGCGAAGAGGACAGGTAGGCCCAGTAGGCCTGATTAGGAGAGGAGCTCGAGAGAGCTACCACACTGGAGCTTATAAACAAGTGTGGTAGCCTCTCGGCTAGCGAGGTGGGACTAAACTTGCGCACCACCTCGAGCCAGCGCACCCCCTTTAGTACTGGTCGTGGCTCCAACCGTACTAAAGACCCACCCCTTTAGTACCGGTTGGAGCCACCACCCGGTACTAAAGGGGTGCGCTCTCGCCGCTTGTCTGGTTAAAACAGACCTTTAGTATCGGTTGGTGGCTCCAACCGTACTAAAGGTCCATCCTATATATACAACACTTGAAAAAAATCAGTTTCCCTTTTCTTCCTCTGTTTCTCCTCCGTCGTGCCGCCTGCCCCGATCGCCGCCGCCGCCGCCTCGCCGCCGACCCAGTCGTCCCCCCCGTCGCCGCTTCTGCCGAGGTCGCTGCCCGACCATCCCGCCCCCATCGCCCCTGTCGTCCCGTCACCGCGCCGCCTGCCCCATCGCCCGCCCGTCCTGCCGCCGCCGCCATGCCGCCCGTCGTCGCCGCCCGTCGTCGTCTGCCGCTTCGTTGCCGCCGCCCAGTGAGCTCTCCCGCCGCCATGTCCACACACACACACAGTACTACACACACACACACATTACACACACACACACTACACTACACACACACACACCAACACACATTAGTTTGTTTGTTATAAATTTTTCTATTTTTAGTTATAGAAATGTTAGAAATTATTCTGTTTTTAGTTATATAAATATTAGAAATGTTAGTTTTATAGAAATGTTATAAATGTTTTCTGTTTTTAGTTATAGAAATATTTATAGAAATGTTAGCAATTTTTCTATTTTTAGTTATATAAATATTAGAATTGTTATGGAAATGTTAGTTATATAATCAGGAAATTTTAGAATTAGTTTTAGTTAGATGAATTAGATTAATGTCAAATTGTTAGAATTTGCATATATATAGAATTTTAGTTATCACAATCCAATCATTTAAAAATGTTACTTTTTATGGGCATATAGTATTTGTTCTCGACGATATGCCCGCCAAGATCCTCGCCGTCGACCCATTCGCGATTTACATCCTCGCTTCAGAGGACACATGTCCGGATCGGGCTCCGCCAGGCTGGCACCGGAGGTGCTACTCGAGGGGCGCGCCGCTTGGTGAGGAACCCGACCTCGGGTCCCGCTGTCGACCCTGATCTTCTTTGGTGGCGCTTATGTGGGCACATTCAGTCAGAGGCAGCCGCCCAGCCGGAGGTGGTGCGTCGCCGTGTCAGGGAGGAAGATGAGCACGTCCATCGCTACATGGCTGCTATGGATGACGTCAGGTTCTCCACTACTTGGCGGGTTCTTTGGGCATATGACCGGAGATATGATCCTGTGATGGTTCCTTCTCTTTGGGTGTGCACCGCACGCGCCCCAGGAACCGCGAGTGGTGCCCTAGATTCTTCTGTAGTACTTGATCTTTATTAGGTACCTAGCCAGTGATGTATTCGATATATAATATTCGAGACGATGTATTTGAGATTATATATATTAAGACGATGATGTATTTGAGATTATATATTCGAGACGATGTATTCGAGATTCAGTTTTTCCTTATTGATTAATTGCATCCATGCATTGTAATTTGAATACTAAATTGTTTTATATTTCTTCTGTATTAGTAAAGTAAAAGCTATGGCGGACAATACCGGCAGAGAGAGAGAAGAGGAATTGTTCGACATCATACGCAGCCCTCACAGGCTAGATGATCTGAATGAAGCAGATGACGGCTCCCAATATCTGAACAATACCGGAGAGGGTGATGAAAAGATATTCGATCTCGACGACCGGGCTGATGAAGTCATGAACTTTGATTATGATTATGACACATACAATGTTTGTGATGACACAGAATATGCTGATCTTCAAATAACAAAGACTACCGGCGAGGTATATTTATATAAGCATGCATCATGGTGATCATCACATGTTTTTTTATTGAAGATATATTAACGAATCGATCTTTCTTCTTTCAGCCCTCCGGATCGAGCAAATCTGCTTCTACAGACAGCAAGACAAAGCGAGGCCCGGGTAGATTGTTGAAGGATGGTGTAAAGTACCACATCGAATCCATCAAACCTAGTGGCGAACCCATCACGCCTAAGAACATTGCGAACAAGTGGACTCGTCAGTGCGGAGTTCTTGTGAAGGACAAACTCCCGATCTCCATTCAAGAATGGAAAGAGCCAAAGACTAAACGTCCAGGTGTTACTTGGGTCGATAACAGAGCCAAAAAAGACCTTGTGAAATCTCTCATGGAACATTTCACCCTACCAGATCATTTCACTTAAGCGGATGTGGAGAAAGTCAAGGCCGCTCCTCTTAAGAAGATGGCAATTGCATTCAACACCCACAAGAAAACTGTATGGGCCAACTACCTCGCTAATGAAAGGAAGACTCCAGAATTCACGGGAACACTTGAGAAGCAAAGAGAGCATTGGGACGATTTCATGACCTTCAAGGATTCAGAAATATCTAAGGAACGGTCGATGAAAAACAAGGCAAATGCCGCAAGAAAGACGCAGTTCCATAGGCTGGCTCCACGTGGCAACGTGGTGGGATTGCCTAAGTGGGATAAGTCTGAGCAAGAGATGGAGGATGCAGGGGTCACTCCGGTTACCCGGCACTGGCCCCCCAGGTGCAGAACTTGGTTCTATGCACATGGGGGAGCGTTGGACCGGAAGACAGGCAAAGTTTCGCGGAAGGCAAGTCTAAAAGGAGCCAAACAAAAGATAATTGATGCAATAGATGAAGCTCGAAGGGGGGTGTTCACTCCCAATAGAGAGAACGACGAGCTTACGCGCGCCCTGGGAAATCCTGAACACCCGGGAAGAACACGAGGCATGGACGTTATTCCCTGGTATGAGGGCTTTTCAGAATGGAACGAGGACTACAGGAGCCGTGCAAGAAGGAAGATGGAGGAGGAGAAGAAAAGGAAGCTGGAGGAGGAGCAGAGGAAGCAGGACGCAGAACGCCTTCAAGGCCTAGAAGCAAGGCACGCGGACCTGGCACTCAAATTCTAGCAGCAGCAACAGCAGAGCGACTCACTTAGCCAGGAAAGGGGGTCTCAGCAGCGGTAGCAGCAAGCGGATGATCGTCCAGCATTGGATAGAACCATCCCATCCATGCCGAGAAGCAGCGTTGGTTCTGCCCCGGGCGACACACTGCTGGATACATACCCTGTGGATGACATCATAGAGAACACTAACTGCGAGCTACACTCCAAAATGAAGAACATATCCATGAAGGTGGCGGACGGCATTGCTTTTCCAGTTACCCCTGAAGCAACCTACCATTGCATCCCGATTCCAGAGGGCTATGCTCGTCTCATGGTTGATGAAGTGGTGGACCCATATTTGGGGCTAACGCTTGACATTCCTGGAGGTGAATACGAGTGCACACTGGGAGAGGCCATACATCGTATCATCCTATGGAGAAAGTATTGCATCATCTTTCGAAGTCCACTGACACCGCGTCGTCTGCCGACTCCTCCTCGAAGTCCGCCACCGAGTCAGCAGACTCCCGCTCCTCCAAGTCCACGAACGCGTGAGACGAGTCCTCCTCGAAGTACGCCAAATCCTCCAAGTCCCCGAACCCGTGAGCTGACTCCTCCGGTTTCAAGCCCGGCACAGCGTCATGCCACTTCTCCGGTTTCAAGTCCGGCACCGTGTCAGGCCACACCTCCTGCTTCAAGTCCGCACATTGTCGCCACTTCTCTTGGTCCAACTCCACGCCACCGCCTCCGCCGCCTCAAAGAATCGCAGAAGAGACATCCCGCAGCTTTGGTGCGTGGCACGAAGTCGAGGTAGTTCGGGAAGTACAGGCGAAGGCAAGCGATATAAATATGGTCCAAGCCTTGCTCCTCTTCCTCAGAGGCCTTACGACGACATGACTAAGGAGCAAAATGCAGCCATAGTGCAAGCCCAAGTGGACGCCCATTTTGGACCGAAACCGGCACCGCCGCCAAAGGAGAAAGTGTCTGAGAAAGTAATTGACCACTCTATTCGTATGGCTAGAGAACCAGCTCCCAAGCCTGTTGACTCGGACTATGAGCGCCAAATCAGGAAGGCACATCGAGCACGACTACAGAAGGAAGCGAGCTTAAGCTCGAGCCAACAAGCAGCTGGCAAAAAATGCGGGAAAACCGTTCCCCAGTTGGGAGAACAGGCGGCGCAAGTGATCCCCCTGCTTGTTGTGCCAACAACACATGAGAGGAGTAGTACGCGCGCCAAATATTATTGTGGGCAAACCGTTAGCGTTCCCAGCATGGCGATGTGGTAATAACAGAGGATCATATAATGCAGGCTCAAATGCTCAATATCTCTGTTGGACAACTCCTCGAAATCGAGCCCATGCCTACGCTTAAATAATCGGAAATAGCATGGCAATATGTCCGGGGCAAACCTTTGGTCCATCTAGACAAGGTCAAGGACCTCCCAACGAGAATGTATCAATTTCATCAATGGTACATGAACATTACCAAGATTTCCAATCGAGAGTCCCTCATGGTGAATGTCAAGCATGAGCATTATTACCATGAGAAAGCTCTGGCTATTGAGTATCCAGAACTATTTCAGTTATTTAATCAAGACGCACTCGACAAGTCTAACATCAGTTGCTATTATCTGTAAGTGATTTCTTTCTGTAATTTAAGTCTCAAGCTAGTTATGTAGTGATAATTTTGATCAATCATTACATGTAATTATCCTCACCATATTCGTTTTCTGTGGTATTATATGCATGATGAAGATGTATGAAATCAAAAAAACTGGACGCTATGGCGTTGGGTTCATTGACCCAAATACCATTAATCAGGAAATATGGGAGATTGAACATTGTCAAGCTGTTGTAGAGGAAAGCATGCTAGAGTTCTTGAAGCGCCTCAATACCAATGAAGATATACTACTTCTCAACTTCCCGTGAGTCACACTGTCTTGTACTACAAATTCTGTTTTTGCTTACTAGCTACCTAGATGTTAATAATTAAGTGTATACGGTTTACGGTAGTTGATTAATTTTATGCACATGCCCGCTTAATTAAGACATGCAAACGTGTGCGTATGCAGTTGGCACTGGGTCTTGTTAGACATTAAAGTTGAGGAAGGAAAAGTTGAATTACTGGACTCACTAACTAAAGAAGATAATGACTACACCATCGTGAAGGGGATAGTCAACAGGTAATTTCAATCATTATTAACTATTAGTTCCTGATATGAACTATTTAATAACCCTTTATTAATTTTCTTTGCCGACAGGCAGGGCATGGGCAAAGTTCATCAAGGTTACTCCAGGCACGTGGCCAAAAAAGTTGTTTTGGCATCGACCCAAGGTAAGTAATTAAGTAGTACTAGCTAGCTACCATCTCTTTAATTCTTGTTTCAATATCATTAATTAATTATCATGCTTAATTAATCATTATCTGATTCAATTCCATTCTCGTAAAGGCCCCGAGGCAGGCCGGGGAATAATCTGTGTGCATTCTACGCTTGCGAGAACATTCGCATGATGACGTGCAAAAGGAGCAGATCGATAGACAGATGGGCACGCTTTTGTCGTAACACTATTCACACCATTATCGATATCTAGTCACACAACTAACACACATGCATATTGGTCTCCTTCTTAACAGTTCAGGTCGGTGCGGGATAAGCTCCTACCATCGGACCGCATACAAGCACTTCAAGAGGAAATAGCCGGATTTTTGCTCGACCAGGTCATAGATCCCAAAGGAGAATACTATTACCCGCTACCACCCCCATGAACCACTTGTCATCGTGCTCCCGAAGGCACCAGGGCAACATGTAGGAGAAATTGTATATGTATACACATGTGTATGTGTGAATAGTTAATGGTGTTGGCTGTGAGACATTCGATGATATATATGTTATATATATATATGCGGTTCTACGTACGAGAAAATCTATTTATATATATGCATAACGTGTACAATTTGTAGTATCGTGAAATACCAGAAAATAAAAAAGAATTAAATGGAAAATAAAGCCAAATTGAAAACACAAAATTAAAGCAAAAATTAAAAAAAACACCCAAACATTTAGTACCGGTTGGTGTTACCAACCGGTACTAATGTCCTACACGCACCCGGGCCTGGCTCGTGCCACGTGTTTGCACTTTAGCGCCGGTTCATGACGAACCGGTACTAAAGGGGGGACCTTTAGTCCCCACTCTTTAGTGCCGGTTCGCCAACCGTCACTAAAGGCCGGTTCTGCACTAGTGAGCCCCGTCAATCGGGCGTCCGCTGGGTCTTCTGGCAGGGGAGCCAGACAGTTAACCTGCCCGGACGTCTTTTGTCAGGCCTGTCAAAGGTAAGGGAGTTTAGATCCCGCATAGAGTCAAACTATGGAAAAAAAGAGTCCCGTAAAGGGCAAAGTAGCTTACCTCGCTGGCTTGACGCCGTGAGCTGTATCCGCGATCTTCGGTAGCGGATGCGGGAGCCTCGGCGCCCTTGAACAGCACCTCCCAAGCATCCTCGTACGTAGTGTCCAAGAGCCTGCTCAAGGTTTGGTGCTGTGCCGGATCAAACTCCCACAAGCTGGAGGCCCGTTGTTGGCACGGGAGGATCCGGCGGATGAGCATGACCTGGACTACGTTGACAAGCTTGAGCTTCTTGTTCACCAAGGTTTTGACGCAGGATTGGAGTCCGGTCAGCTCTTCCGAATTACCCCATGTCAGGCCCGTCTCTTTCCAAGAGGTGAGCCGTGTAGGGAAGCCAGATCGGAATTTGGGGGCCGCCGCCCATTTAGGGTCACGCGGCTCGGTGATGTAGAACCACCCCGATTGCCACCCCTTTATGGTCTCCACGAAGGAGCCCTCGAGCCATAAGACATTGGGCATCTTGCCCACCATGGCTCCTCCGCACTCCGCTTGGCGACCGACCACTACCTTCGGCTTTACATTGAAGGTATTCAGCCATAAGCCGAAGTGGGGCTGGATGCAGAGGAAGGCCTCGCACATGACGATAAACGCCGAGATGTTGAGGACGAAATTCGGGGCCAGATCGTGGAAATCCAGGCCGTAGTGGAAATCCAGATCGTGGAAAACCTAGTTCGCGGAGGAAGTGGGTGAGGAACACCACCCTCTCATGGGGCCCGGGGGTGGGGATGAGCTGCCCCTTGTCGGGGAGCCGATGCTCGATGTCGCCGGACAAGTATCCGGCCTTCCGCAGCCTCTTGATGTGCCCCTCCGTGACGGAGGAGGCCATCCACTTGCCTCCCGCTCCGGACATGGCTAGGGAAGGTTGAGGCGAGATGTGCGGACTTGGGCACTGGAGCTCGAGTGCGTGGAAATGGATAAGCAAAGGAGGAAGAAGGCGTAGGTAAAAAGCTGGACCTTATCCCCTTATATGGACGGACGAAACTATGCTTCCCCACCTACCTGGTAAAACTCGCTTATCTCCCAAGAGCCGTAATCAATGGAGCGGTTGGGTTACCCACGCCCGTATTGATGAGAATCCCGGAATAAGGGGACACGATCTCTGCTTTGACAAGATGTGCCAAGGAAACCGCCTCGCTAAACGCGCTGAGGTGGAACGGTAAAAACGATTCGAATAAAGGCTTGGCCATGGTGTGATGTCACGCCACGGAATACGTCAGCAGATTGAATTTGTGTGAATATTATTCTCTCTACAGTGGTATGTGGAATTTATTTTGCAGAGCCGGACACTATCCTGGTGTTCAAAATCTTCTATGAAGTATTCGGAGGAGGAACCCGCCTTGCAATGCCGAAGAAATTATGCGCGCCGGACTCGTCGTCATTGAAGCCTGGTTCAGGGGCTACTGACACTAATAGAAAAGGGGCCAATGGTCCAGGCCGGTCCAGCCCATTAGTCCCGGTTCAATCCAGAACCAGGACCAATGGGAGCATTGGACCCGGTTCGTGAGCCCCGGGGGCCGGCCGGGCCACGTGGACCATTCGTCCCGGTTCGTCTGGACCTTTTGGTCCCGGTTGGTGGGACGAACCGGGACCAATGGGCCTCGCTCCTGGCCCACAACCATTGGTCCCGGTTGGTGGCATGAACCGGGACCAAAGGCAACCCTTTAGTCCCGGTTCATGCGACCAACCGGGACCAATGGTGGTGCCTATATATACCCCCTCGTGCAAGAGGAGAGCACACTGCTCTGTTTTTTCTGGCCGAGGGGGAGAGGGCTTGGTGATGCTCTAGCTCACCTCCTATGCACACAAGGTGTTCGATGGAATGCCCGAGCCACACAACTTAAGGTTTCTCCTCTCCAAACTCGACCCCAAGCTCCATTTTCCTCAATATTTGTCTAGGTTTAGCGGTCTGTCACGCCCCGTCCCCGTCTTCACCGTCGTCGATCACCCGTGCCTATCTCATCGCCGGCACCACCGTGGTGAGCCTCTTGTTCTTATCTTCTTTCTGAATGGAAAAATATTCTTACTTGTATGTTTAGATAGATACTTGTATTATTTTCTTACTTTTATTATTGCATCTTATATAGTGCGATGGTTTTGGTATCCGCCTCGTTGGCCCTCGTCCCTGCCTATGATTCGGATGTGGTATATACTATCTTTTCATAACTATTGGTTCATTTATTGTTTATGACAATTATGCTGACCAACGTGACATAGATTTTATTTATCTAGGAGGTTGTTGAACCGGAAATTCCAACCGACCCTATTGTCGAGAGGTTAAATTTAGTTGAAGAAGAAAACAATTTGTTGAAAGAAAAAATTAGAAAAATTGAGGAGGAGAAGATGATATTGGAGTTGCATGTTGCGGATGTCGTCGATGATCACAAGATCAAGATGGATGCAATGCGCTTGAAGATTAGAAAGATCAGAAAATATGCCATTCATACCGAGGCTTCATATCATTATGCCGTTGGATCAGTTGTTACATTGGTTGCGATTATGATCGCATTTGTTTTCGCATTGAAATGTTTTACATAGTTTCAGTGTATGGTTTAATTAATTTAGATGCTCTGCAGAGCTTTATGTTGTTAGATGAGAACTATTTATGTACTTTGGTTTTAATGTGGGCGGCGGTGGCATATCTCGTTTCTCCTGCGACATGTGGCCCCGCCGGAAGGTATCTCTCCCTTTGTTGCCCCACCTCCCGCCCCTCCCAAACGTGTTAGGGTTAGGGCAGTTCGTCGCCGTGGTGGTGCTGGGTTTTCCCCACGGCGGCGCTCGGTCTGGCTGGTCGCCGCGGTGGTGCTGATGGTCTCCGTGGTTGCGCTGGGCCTGGGTGGTCGCCGCAGAGGGTCGTCGGGGGCTTCCCGTGCTTGTGTTGTGTCTCGGTGGTCGCAGTGGCGGCTCGTTGGAGTTCCCGCGGTGGCGATGGCGCTGGGGTTTGGGTGGTCGCCGCGGTGGTGTGTTGGTGTTCCTGTCGGCCGATTTGGCCTTTGTCAAGGGGAAGGGTGGTGTCTTGGGTTTTTGGAGGATTTTCTGCTCCTACATGGTCTGATGTGAGTTCATGGTCTGGTGGCTCCCCTCTGCCAGGTTGTGATTCGCCTTTGCCGCAGCTTGCCGCGATTGTGGTCTCAGACACCATGGTGCTCACTGTAGATCTGTGCGGTGACTATCGTAGCTTTTTTGTTTGGCGGTTGTAACTTTTTTCCAGATGGTTGCATCTTTCCCCTGTCGTTAGTTGTAGCAATATGCACATGTATCTTACTGTGTTTGTTGTTGTTAGGCACAGAGGGAGGAAGAAGCACAAGAGAAGAGATTGCTTGCTTTTTTTGATGAATGAGATATGTAGATGGTCTTTTTTTTGTTTTCAATACCTATGCAGCAAAAGAATATCTAGTAACATATTTTGCTTATCCTTTTCAACAAGAGTCTCTTTTGATATGATGGGTGCCGTCACCCCTCCTTGGAGGGCGCCGGGTGTCCCCTTTCACCTCCTTCCTCCGCGTGCCAGAGAATCACTGGGACATGTCCGGCAACAACGTCGTCATCGTCGCTCTCCTTCCTGAAGGTGTTGCTTGATACGCGGTGCTCTGGAGTGTTGGGTGTGTGGTGGGACGAATTAGGAGGGCGCAGAGGTGGCGGGTCATCCACTTGTTGTCAAGCTATTATCGTTGGCATTTGTTTCTCTTTTATTCTTCTTGTTTTTATCTTTGAGCTTGATATCTGTTCGCTCTAGCAAAGCAGTAATGGTTGTTTTGTAATAAAAAACGAGGGAGCCCTATTTCGAGGAAAGATGGTACCATGGGAGGGCGCCAAATCTCCATAAGGTTTGCCGAGAACTCATGGGCAGACACTCGGCAAAGAATTGATCATATTTGCAGTTACCTAGGCATGATGATCGACAAAGGCTGAACCACGGAAGGGCGCATCGTGTCTTCCTAGCTAGTTTGCACTTAGCGAACATATCGATGCTCGACAAAGGGGTTGCCCGGCCGACTGCGATGCTTCATGGGAGCAGTTAAATTACATTGGGCATATAGAGGGAACTCACGAAGCGACATGAATATTGAACACTGTAGCGTGCTAAGCAATGGCTCACCATAGAAATCGGTGTACAATGTCTTGCTAATAACGTCGGCTGCTGAGTTGGTAGATCACAGTTCTCGACACACTATCTTGACAAGCTTATCTAAGTTCTTCCTGCTACCGCCATCGGCGGCGAACGCATTGGCCGCCATGCCCCTCATCTCTTGCATCTTTTCCCACATCTGGATGCCTTTATCCCCGGCCAGCAGCGACGGCACCGCCGCCGCAACGGCCTCGCGCGTCATGGGCTCCTCCAACACCACGCCGAAACCCCACACGCGCGCCACCAGCTGCGCGTTCATCTTCTGGTCGGTGAAGAATGGGCGGCACGCCATGGGCACGCCGGCGGACACGCCCTCCAGCACCGACGCCCACCCGGCGTGCGTCACGAAGGCGCCAACCGACGAGTGCCGCAGCACGGCCGCCTGCGGCGCCCACGGCACCACCTTGCCGCGCTCGAGGTCCAGGAACCCTGGCGGGAGCTGCGGCCAGGACTCCTTCGGCAGCGACCAGAGGAACGGCGCGCCGGATGCCTCCAGCCCGGCCGCGAGCTCGCGCAGTTCGCGCAGCTCCTCCGGGTTTCCTGCCACGGCGGTGACGACCGTGCCGAAGCTGGCGTATGCGACGGCGCGTGCGGGGTGGCGGTCGAGCCAGTCGAGGCATCCGTGGGGGTCGGTGCTGGTCTCGACGTCGTCGACGTTGCCGGGGAATGGGAGAAGGTGGAACGGGCCGACTGGGAGGCACTCCGGGAGCTCCGCGGCGAGAGCGGCGGTGAGGTCGTCCGGGAGAGACCCGGGAAGGTGTTGAAGGCGACGGCGGTGGCGGCGCGGGGAAGGTGCTCCGCTATGCGACGGAACAGGGAGACGATCGGCGAGTTCATGTCGCCGGAGACGATGCCGTTGGGGAGGTCCCGGACGCGGTAGCTTCCGAGGCCCGGGTGCGAGGTCAGCAGCTCGTCTGCTCGGCTCGCCGCTGCAAGTTCGAGCATTCAATCAGACCGTCACTCGGCAACTCACCTAATCTTCCTAAATCCATTCATCATCCATGGATCGTTCGTACCTTTATCGCCGATGTCGTCGCGCAGCGCGTCAGCGCGGAGGTGCGCCAGGAGAGCGCTGGGACCGCCGGTCCAGACGGCAACCCATGGAGCCTCCACCTCGGCGGCCGCCTTGGCGGCCATCCACATGAACGAGTCCCCGACGACGCAGGTGACCCTGGCGCCGCCCGCGGGCGCGAGCTCTCTCAGGGCCTCCCTCAACCCGCCAGCCGCGGCAGCCTCCATGAAGAGCTTCAGACGCATCTTGGGGTGCGGTGGCGGCGCCGCAGCGGCGCCATCCGATTCCGAGCTCGGAGATAAACCGTCCGGGACCTCCACGAAGCGCAGGTTCCCCAGAAGCGTATTGTGCTTCTGCTGCTCCTGTAGCTGCGCGGCGGTGCAGAGGAAGGAGAAGGTGGCAGCCGGCGCCGCCGCCGCGAGGGCGCGCGCTATGCGGAACAGCTTCACGGCGTGGGAGGCGAAGGGGAAGGCGACGACCACAACGTGCGCCACGGCCGTCGACATCTTGTACGTGGAGTAGAGCACAGGTTATTTGACTTCTACTACATGCGTGTCAGTTCTATGCTCCCTCGTTATATAGAGTTTTGGCCAGACGGCACAAATCGACCGTCACCACTAATAATCCTAAGGAACACTTGCAATACTTATGGCACATTCAGATATGCTTTAGCAAAATCTAAATGCGAGCATAAAAAGGAAAAGAAAAAAAATCCACACGAATATCAATGTAAGATCAATGACATAGGACTTAGATGTGCAATACTTATGGAACATCTAGATATGCTTTAGCAAAACTGTAAAACTAATGACATAGCAGTTTGATATGCAATACTTAGAGCACATCTAGATGTGCTTTAGCAAAACTGTAATCGTAATTCTGTTTGATATGCTTCATTTGTATAATTTTAGTGCCAGAAAACCGAATATGAATCTGTCATGGATGTCAAACCGAACAGCTCAAAATCGACTGATTATCTATGTTATTGTATTTTTTTTCTTTAAAAAATGTGTTCGTGAAGATTGTGTGCCTGTCATCCTTCACTGTTAGCCATTAGATCTACATCTAACGCGTACAAATGGCCTGAAACGGATTAACGAGGAGAAGTAACTAGGCGACAATGCTCTTTGATAAGGGAGCACGCACACATGCATGTGGATCAACAACACGGCACGCTCGCGTACACCAGCTAACTAATAAGCCTATAGGAAGCATCTAACAAGCATGTGTTGACTACACAGATCGGCAGGTGCGTGCATGAATGGGATGGTGGTAGCTGGTCACCCGGTGACGACCACCAACCATTTTTTGTTTCTTTTCGAAGAGAAGATGAGGTGTACGCTAACAGAGCCGGATCCCCTTACGTACGCCCCCTGGCGTTGGGCCACTCATGAGTGAGGCTGGGTCCACACGTCAGTGTGTGGGCTGTACGTGAGAGAAGTCGCGTCCTAAGCTAACATTGACAATATTAACCAAAAAAAAACATTTTAGGACCCCACATAATTTTTAGGAGGCTGCCGCGGCTGGCGGGTTGATGGAGGCGCTGGAGACGGCTTGCGCCTCTCATTATGCAACCATCGCCAGCAGGTATCGGCGTCATCATCCAACTTGGTGAAAATGGTCTTTGTCAGCAGCTGCAGGATTCAACTATGTCTCCTCCGGTATCATCCGCTCTCCAAGCTGAAGCGTATGGGTTTCTATTGGCCGCAATGTTAGCAGAAACTCTTCACATCACGGAACCACAGTACTACACGGATTGCTCTGTACTCGCATCAGCAGCAGCGACGAATTCCATCTTCCAAGTCACCGGAACATAAGGCCCATTCTTGCTTCTATACAGATGTCGCCATCTTTTATGCACACCAGAGTAGCACACATCAACCTGTGTTTTAATGTTAAAGCACATCATCAAGCAAAGTTAGCAATCAAAATTAAGAATAGGCCTCTAGCCTTTCGTTGTCTCTCTTCAGATGCAGGACCTTGTATTACGAGAGATGTCCTCGCCATGTCAAGTGTGAGACCTTTCACACTACTCTCTGTAAAATGTTGCTAATGGAATAAAATCTTTTGTTGTTAAAAATATATAAAAAAGCATTAAAATGCATGGGTTCATTTGGATTGTGCAGAGCAAATTACTGAAATTTGAGTTTGATTTTTTTTAGGGAGCTGGAAATGAATACGAATATCGTAAATTACCATTTCCGAACCAACATTGTTTCGTTACCGATTCCGCATAATCCGATCTGAATGTCTTTTAAGTCATTTCTCTTATCTGAGACCCATCATCACTTCGCCTTGTCAATTAGAATGTGCCCGTGTGCTAGCCAACCTGTGCTTGGATGGGTAGAAGGACAGTGGTATCCCTAACCCATCGGGTTCAATTCCTGGTGCTCGCATTATTCTGGATTTATTTCAGGATTTCCGGCACTGCGTGTTTAGTGGAAGGAGACATTTTCGTCGACTACGAGGCGTGTGTGGTGACTATGCCAATCTCAAAATGATATATCAACTCAATCTCTTGCAGGTGCTCATAAAATAAGTGTGTGTATGTCTTCATAAAGGTGATATATATGAACGCCCGCGTCTGTATTGTGTTAAAAAAAATGCCCGCGCTCTAAAGCCCACCGTCACGCTCGACAGCGTACACACAGAGAGGCAGCTGGGTCGACCGTTCTGGGCCATCATTTCTTGGCCTCTTCGTGAAAGTGTGGTTGTCATCACCGGCGGGTGTGGCCGTGGCAGTACCACATCCAAATATTTCCCAATCATGCATGCACCCATCCGTCGTACGTGCTCTGCCTGACGAAGCCGTACGTACGTGTAGACAAATTAGCTAGCTATATGGGGACGGGCCTCATATGTGTTTAGCTGGCGCGTGCCGTGTGTTGTTGACATCCACACCACATGAACGGCATTATATTAGGTAGCTAGTTAGGTGGCGTACGCGCGCGTGCCATGTTGTTGATCTCCATGCATGTAAGTGTGCATGGTCCTTCGATCAATTGCTTTTCTTTCATCAAGCCTTTATCGCTGTAGCCAAAATTCATTGATGTGTGTGACAGCACAAGCTACCGTTTCGTGCTGATGCATGCACCCATATATCCGACCACACAATCTTGCTGCTATACCTATACGTTCGGCTGTGCTTTGCAGCCGACGGCATCCCACAAACTAAGAGCAAGGCCAATTGTATATCCAGCTTATGACTATATGCTGTCGTCATGCCATCTAGATGTATCATCTATGTTCACTTATATAGTATCATTGACTATAAGAACAATTCTAGCAAATTATATAGTAACAAATTATTACTCTCCCAACCAACCCTTTGCATGTAAGTGTGCATGGTCTTTCGATCAATTGCTTGTCTTTCATCAAGCCTTTATCGCTGTAGCCAAAATACATTCATGTGTGTGACAGCACAAGCTACCGTTTCGTGCTGATGCATGCACCCATATATCCGACCACACAATCTTGCTGCTATACCTATACGTGCGGCTGTGCTTTGAAGGACAAACTAAGAGCAAGGCCAACTTTATATCCAGCTTATGACTATATACACTAGTAGAAAACAGGGCTTTCGTCCGGGCCTGGCCAACCCATTAGTCCCGGTTCGTGAGCCCAGGGGGCCGGCTGGGGCCTCGTGGGCATTGGTCCCGGTTCGTATGGACCCATTTGTCCCGGTTGCAGGCACGAACCGGGACCAATGGTCCTCGCTCCTGGCCCACAACCATTATTCCCGGTTCGTGGCTTGAACCGGGACAGAATGCTGGGCTTTAGTCCCGGTTTCTACCATGAACCGGGACAAATAAGTTGCCTATATATACCCAATCGCCACAGCAGAGCATTCCACAATGCTTTGTTTTTCTGGCCAGCGAGGGGAGGGCATTTGGGTGCTCTAGCTTACCTTCTATGCACATGAGGTGGTCGATGAAATGTCCGAGCCACACTAGTTAATCTTTCTCCTCTCGAAACTCGACCTCTGAGCTCCATTTTCCTCGAGATTTGTCTAGGTTTAGCAGTCCGTCACGTCTCGTCCCCGTCTTCACCGCCGTCGATCGCCCGTACCGATCTCGTCGCCAGCACCACCGTGGTGAGCCTCTTGTTCTTATCTTCTTTCTAAAAGAATAAAAAATCCTTACTTTAGATAGATACTTGTCTAATTTTGTTACTTTTATTATTCCTTGTTATTATATATTGCGATGGTTTTGGTATCCGCCCCGTCGGCCCTCGTCCTGTCTATGATTCGGATGTGGTATATATTAAGTTTTGATAACTATTTGGTTCATTTATTGTTTATGACAATTATGTCGACCAACGTGGCATAGATTTTATTTATCTAGGAGGTGGTTGAACCAGAAATTCCAACCGACGCTATTGTCGAGAGGTTAAATTTAGTTGAAGAAGAAAACAATTACTTGAAGGAAAATTAAGAAAAATTGAGGAGGACAAGATGATATTGGAGTTGCATGTTGCGGATGTCGTCGATGATCACAAGATCAAGATGGATGCAATGCGGTTGAAGATTAGAAAGATTAGAAAATATGCCGTTCATACCGAGGCTTGGTATCATTATGCAGTTGGATCAGTTGTTACCTTGGTTGCGATTATGATCGCATTTGTTGTTGCATTGAAATGTTTTTACATAATTTCAGTGTATGGTTTAATTAGATGCTCTGGAGAGCTATATGTTGTTCAATGAAAACTATGTATGTACTTTGGTTTTAATGTGATGATGAACTTCTATTAAATTGGTCACTTATCTATTCACGAGAGGGTTGAAATTGATGATGTGGCTTTGAATGGTGCATTTTGAACACAGAAAAACTATGCAGTTCAAATAATTTCAAAAAAATGAAATCCATTTGTAACAGACGAGTTTCGTGATGAAACCCTGATACTTCGAAAAAGATTGTCCGTTTTGTACACGAAGTGCATCCAGTTTTTGCCGTAACCCTCTCTACTTTCTTGCACATGCTATGTGGGTGAAATGATGATACCATGCCAACTTTCAACCTTTTCAGAGTTCATTTGAAATTCTTTTCAATTTCATGGTCTCATAGCTCAAAATAATCAGTAAATGCATGAAAACTAACAAATGAAGTCAGAAAGGGTTGAAAATTGATGATGTGGCTTTGAATGGTACATTTTGAACACAGAAAAACTATGGAGTTCAAATAAGTTCAAAAAAATGAAATCCCTTTGTAACAGACGAGTTTGGTGATGAAACCCTGATACTTCGAAAGAGATTGTCCGTTTTGTACACGAAGTGCATCCAGTTTTTGCTGTAACCCACCCTACTTTCTTGCACATGCTATGTGGGTGAAATGATGATACCATGCCAACTTTCAGCTTTTTCTGAGTTCTTTTCAAATGCTTTCTAATTTCATGGTCTTATAGCTCAAAATAATCAGTAAATGCATGAAAAATAACAAATGAAGTCAGAAAGGGTTGAAAATTGATGATGTGGCTTTGAATGGTGCATTTTGAACACATACAAACTATGGAGTTCAAATAAGTTCAAAAAAATGAAATCCCTTTGTAACAGACGAGTTTCCGTATGAAACCTTAATAACAAAAATGAAATCCCTTTGTAACGGACGAGTTTCCGTATGAAATCCCTTTGTTTTAAAGTTCATAAATAACTTTTTTAAAAACTTTAATAGCAAAAGGAATTATCATAAAATAAAATAAATAAGTAATTTGAAACAAAATAATATAAACTTTAATACAATATATAAGCAGAAACAAAATAAAATAATATAATATAAACTTTAATAACATAAATAAAATTTATGAAACTAAAATTATCAAAGTATTTTCTGTTCAAAATCATTAAAAGCAAAAAGAATTTTCATAAAGAACTTTTTTGTTAGAAATTTTAATAGCAAAAAGAATTATCATAAAATAAAATAAATAAGTAATTATAAATAAAATAAAATAAAATAAATAAGTATTTTTTGTAAGTAGAAACAAAACGAAATAAATAAAGCAAAAAAGAAAACAAAAAACTGGGAAAAAATAAAAAAATTGCCACATACTGGGCCACACCACGGCCTGAATACGACTAAAAACGCATCCATGGGCCAGGATTCAGGCCCGCAGAAGGCCCAACAGGCCCATAGGCATATCAGTGGCAGTTTAGGCCCATATGCCTGCAGTTCAGAGGAGTTCGAGAGGAAAGAGGCAACGGGCTTATAAACAGGTGTAGGGCGCTTCCAACTAGCGAGGTGGGACTAAACTCCCACCACCATCCCGCTGTGCAAGGACACTGGTCCCGGTTGGTGGCGCCAACCGGGACTAAAGGGTGGCTTTGGTCCCGGTTGGTGTTACCAACCGGTACCAATGCCTCCTTTAGTCCCGGTTGGTGGCACCAACCGGGACCAAAGGGGGCATTGGTCCCGGTTCGTAATGCTCCTGGTATATAAGTAACACTTAGCAATTTTGCAGAGTACATCACCATAGTTGCCCCCGACGACGCCGAGCACATCGTCGCCGCCAGCTGCCCGACTCCGCCCGCCGCCCCTTTTGCGCCGTCGCCGTCGCCGCGCCCGTCGTTATCGTCGCCGCGCCGTCGTTATCGTCGCCAGCGCCCTCGCCAGCGCTCGTCATGCCGCCGTCCCTGTCCGCCTGGCGCCACTCCCTCCTGCCAACGACGTCGCCGTGCGCGCCACTCCCCGCGCCCCTGCTCTCCCCGACGCCGCCAGCCGTGCGCTCCTCCCTCTATGAGCACCGCGCCTCTGCCGGCCCCGCCACCGCCGTGCTATTTTTTAGTTATGCATGCTATTTTTACATGTTTTTAGATTTTCATATATGTATGTATGTATTTTTTAGATATATGTATTTTTTTATGTATGTTCATATATGTATGTATGTATTTTTTTTCATGTTTTTTGTATGTATGTATGTATTTTTTCAATTGTAATGATGTTTTAAAGTATACATATATGCAAAATTTAGATTTTTAGAAAACTTTTATCTATATATGTTCTCTGATTTAGTACATTTTAGGTTAGTTTAATTTTTAGAAAATTTTTATATATCTAGCTAGTAAAGGAAGAAGAAGAAAAAGAATGAGAGGAAAAAGGAAAATAAGAAGAGGAAAAAAGAAGAAAAAAGAGGAGAGGAAGAAGAGGCCTTTCTTCTTCTCCTCTTTTTATTTCTTCTTTTGTCTTCTTAGTTTTTATCGGGTATGTCGTTGTCAATATACCCCCTCCCGATAACTTCAACATGAGAGGGGGGGGGGTCGATATACCCCCTCCCCGATAACATTATTTTCCCATGTATGTATGTCATCGTTGTCGATATAACCTCCTCCTGGATAACTTCGACATGAGGGGCGGTCGATATATATACCCCCTCTCGACCGTGATAAGTTATACCACGGGATCACCCCTCGGCTCTCTCGCTCGACCAAAACTCTCGAGGACACCCAAACCCTAGAAAAAAACGACGTCGGTCTCCTACCCCCTCCCGCCGCGCCCCTACCCGACAAACTCTCTCGAGGCCACCCAAACTTACCAAGTTAAAAGAGCGTTGTCGTCGAGGCCACCCCAAACCCTTGAAGCGTTGTCAAGACCACCCCAAACCCTTGAAGCGTTGCCGAGGCCACCCTAAACCCTAGAGAAGCAGTGTCGAGGCCACTAATACGTTTCCTTATTGTGATTAGCTAGCTAGTTCTACGTTTGCCACTAATATATCCATCTGTCATGTTTGAATAATAATTGCCATGTTGTAAATATTTGCAGAAACTATGGAGCACCCCCGGGACGAAGCAATAGAAGCGATGTTGGGGGACATAATCGCAAAAGGAAGTGATGTCTTCTTATTGTATCTCAACGACACCGATGGTCTGGAAGGACAGGGTGAAGAAGAAGACTATGATTATGATGGCTCTGGTGACCCAATGCCGGTACAAGAAGGAGACTGTGATGACGGCTCCGGTGACCGAACCAAGTCCGGCCAGGTATATATATTAGTTAAGCCTGTGCTGACTAGCTAATTGATGCATTCATTGTTTTCGTATGTACACATATTAATTAACTCTCCTCTTTCTTCTTTTTTCTAGCCCTCCGGATCGAGCACAACTTCGGTAAAGAGACGAGGCCTGAAGAAAAAGTTGCGCTCGGAAGAAAGGTTTGAGATCACAGCAATCGCGCGTGATGGCAAGCTGATTGAATCCATCCGGACAAAGGATGCATTTGCTGCTCAGTGCAGGGTTCTTGTTAGGGACAAGATCCCGATCAGTATCCACCAATGGTTAAAGCCTAAGAATGAAGACCCTGAGGTGTCTTATGTCTTCGATATGTAGAAAGATGATCTTTGGATAACGCTTAAGGCAAATTTCACCCTACCGCCAGAGGAGGATCCGGAGAAGCGGTTAAAGAGCAATTGATCAAGTCTCATGCTCTTAAGAAGATGGCAGAACTATTCAGGAGGTGGAAGAATGAGCTGAAAACAGAGTTTGTCGACGAAGAAAAGACACCAGAATTCACCGGAAAGTATGAGAAGATCAGAGATCACTGGCCCACATTTGTGGTCCACAAGACATCAGACAAGAGTAAGAATATGTCAGCGACAAACAAGAAAAATGCTGCCGGCCTGTCGCAGCTTCACATTATTTGGCGGATCTTCACCCATCAGCATGTTCATAAACCTGTCAGGCAGCCTCTGCAGTTTGGGAAAATGAGTGATGTAGCAAACAACAGATATCATAATGAGATGGGTGAAGGGAGATCTCTCGTTTTATATACCAGCGTCATGGATCCAATCAAGCCTCAAGTATGATAGTGAGGAACTCGGAAGCATCCAACTCAAATGCTGCGATGTCGCAGATCGGCGGTGGCTGCTTCCGCCATCTCGATAAGCAGCAGAAGAGACCAATTAGTACCCTTACAACAGATCATAAAACATGCATTAGTCGCAAGTACCCCATATGTCCTATTTTTAGCAAAGTCATGCTAAAATTCACGGAAAATTTCAGCATGACCTTTGCTGAAAATAGGACATATGGAGTACCCGAATTTGCCGGAACGGAAGTTAATCAACATTCATCACGACACGATGGTCGGAGACAAAACCCAGCCACAGACCATATGGTCCTCTGCTTTCACTCTCGGGGATAATTCAATGATCCAGTAAAACCATGAGGAGACTTACTTCTAGGCTAGCAACAACTAAAGGCAGAAGGGTCGACAACTCCCAGGAAACTTGTCACTAAATGGCCAGTAAAATGATCTAGTTTTGAAAACTCTACTGCTTTGACACTCCATCTGCTTTGACACTCCATCAGAAACAGAACATCTCAAACTCGATTCAGTTGACTAACTAAAACATCTGTACATGGAAACATGAACTAAAACACCTGAGTCAAACAAACCCACAAGCAAACCATCACAACTAAGACTAGAACAATACCAGCATCTAATAGCACATACATATCATTACCAGCATCGGTCTGAGGGTGAGACCAACCTAATGCATAGCAAATTAATTCAAGAAACTGCAGTTGGACAAAACAGGAAATTTAGAAGCATTCTACATAGAGCACAAGGAAGCGAATGAAATCTCAATCTACTTCAGATGCATTTGCAAGCTGAACAATGTCCGAGAGGTTGAGCAACTTGCATGCTTATAGCCTTCGAAGAGTTGTATCACACACGCCATGTAAACAGTTTATATTCTTCCATGAAGCAATTGCAGCAAACCATTAAGTGGTAGTTTAAGCGAGAAAAGAAAAAGCATTTGGGCAGCAACTTCCTGCCTACTCAATTGAACTCATCTTCACCATGTATAGGTTGGGGAGGGAGGAAGGATGGAGAGGGAGGAAGGAGGAAGGAGGAGAGGTACTTGGGCAGGCGCGGCCGGTCGCCGGAGGGGTCAGGGTCGGGGTTGGGGTCGGGGTCGGCGGCGGCGGCGTCGTCGAAGGGATGCCTCAGTTGGCCGTGGGAAGGCCGGCGGCCATGATCGTCATCTTGCACCCGTGCGGATGAGAAAACGCCGGCGTTGAAGCTCCGGCAGCGGCTGGGCGTCGGGGGTGACGGTGCGAAGCGACAGCGCAGGGCAAAGTTAGGTCGAGTGGGGGATCTGGCGAGGGAGGAGAGAGCGAGAGGGAATAGGTGGAGGAAGCTTTCTAATGGCGCACCACAAGCCGGTCGCGCCATAAATCTGACTGTTCTAATGGCGCACCAGCCAGCAGTGCGCCATTAGAAATTTATTTTAATCTAGCCCAAGAGCCATATCCACAGCCCAACCCTATCTACAATGAACCCACCCACTAGCCCGACTGGTCAAGACGCAAGACACACACACAGGAGGTCTGGGTTTGATTCCTGGATCCCCAATATTTTTTTATGCATTTTAAATGGTGTTTTTTATATTTATTTATGTTTAAATATGGTCAAACTTGTTTAAATCATAACAGTCATATTTTTTATGCATTTTAAATGCTGTTTTTTATATTTATTTGTGTTTATCAAACTTGTTTAAATTATAACAGTGTAATATTTTTTATAAAAATAGTAAAAAAATTAAAAATGTGTTCAAAATGTGCGGGTTCTTGTGGGGGCGGGCAGTGCTCGGCGGTGGAGCGGGGAGGTTGCGATGGGTAGAGCTAGCGGGGAGGTCTTGGTCGATCGAGATGGAGGATCGAGATCGAGATGGGGATCGAGATCGAGATGGAGGGATCTGATAATATGCATTTTAAATATGTTCAAACTTGTGTTTAAATATGTTCAAACTTGTTTAAATCATAACAGTAATATTTTTATGCATTTTAAATGCTGTTTTTATATTTATTTGTGTTTATCAAACTTGTTTAAATTATAACAGTGTAATATTTTTATAAAAATAGTAAAAAAATAATATGTTCAAAATGTCTTGGTCTTGTGGGGCGGGCAGTGCTCGGCGGTGGAGCGGGGAGGTTGCGATGGGTGGAGCTAGCGGGGAGGTCTTGGTGCGATCGAGATGGAGGATCGAGATCGAGATGGAGGGATCGAGATCGAGATGGAGAGGATCTGATAATGGCGCACATCCTATCCGGTGCGCCATTAGAAGTTATATATAGTAATGGCGCATTGTTTGCCTCATGCGCCATTAGTATGTATGGGAAAATGGAAAAAAAGAAATTCATACTAATGGCGCACGCTGTCCGCCGTGCGCCATTAGTGTCTTCCACTCTAATGGCGTATCAGGAACAGGCGTGCCATTAGTATATAGTAGTGGCGCACTGCATCCACGGTGCGCCATTAGAATCAATCCTATCTATAGCCCTTTTCCTAGTAGTGCGAAGAAGAAGCATCACCATCGCACGGGGTCAGGTGGCTACCTCAAAGCCCGACCGTTGTGGGCCAAGGCTGAGAATGACCTGATTGATAAAGGGGTCGAACCAGAGACATTGAATCGCGGACCGTTGCCGGACTTAGTTCTTCGGGGTTGGCAGAACCATGGACCTTGTATCAGGGAAGTGCGTTTGGACGGACGAGCAACTGCGAATACCCGTCGCGAGGCTTCAGGAGTATATCAAGAAAGCACAGCAAGGGACATTCTCTCCAGACAGAGAGAAGGACGAGCTCACAATGGCCCTCGGGAATCCTGAGCACCCTGGACGGACACGAGGCATGCCAGGCTCCGTTCCGTGGAAGAATGGGTTTCCGGACGCAGGGGGTTACAAATGCCAGGAGAGGAGGAAGAAAGTGGAGCATAGCCAACTGCTGGCGCTACATGCAAGGGTACAAGGGTGATAACCCACAAGTATAGGGGATCGCAGCAGTTTTCGAGGGTAGAGTATTCAACCCAAATTTATTGATTCGACACAAGGGGAGCCAAAGAATATTCTCAAGTATTAGCAGCTGAGTTGTCAATTCAAACACACTTGGAAACTTAGTATCTGCAGCAAAGTGTTTAGTAGCAAAGTAATATGATAGTGGTGATAACGGTAACGAAAGTAAAGGCAGCAAAAGTAATGTTTTTGGTATTTTGTAGTGATTGTAAAGTAGCAACGGAAAAGTAAATAAGCGAGAACCAGTATATGGAGAACTCGTAGGCACTGGATTAGTGATGGATAATTATGCCGGATGCGGTTCGTCATGTAACAGTCATAACATAGGTGACACAGAACTAGCTCCAATTCATCAATGTAATGTAGGCATGTATTCCATATATAGTCATACGTGATTATGGAAAAGAACTTGCATGATATCTTTTGTCCTACCCTCCCGTGGCAGCGGGTCCTATTGGAAACTAAGGGATATTAAGGCCGCCATTTAATAGAGAATCGGAACAAAGCATTAGCACATAGTGAATACATGAACTCCTCAAACTATGGTCATCACTGGGAGTGGTCCCGATTATTGTCACTTAGGGGTTTCCGGATCATAACACATAGTAGGTGACTATAGACTTGCAATATAGGATCAAGAACACACATATATTCATGAAAACATAATAGGTTCAGATCTGAAATCATGGCACTCAGGCCCTAGTGACAAGCATTAAGCATAGCAAAGTCATAGCAACATCAATCTCAGAACATAGTGGATACTAGGGATCAAACCCTAACAAAACTAACTAGATTACATGATAAATCTCATCCAAACCATCACCGTCCAGCAAGCCAACGATGGAATTACTCACGCACGGCGGTGAGCATCATGAAATTGGTGATGGAGGATGGTTGATGATGACGACGGCAACGAATCACCCTCTCCGGAGCCCTGAACGGACTCTAGATCAGCCCTCCCGAGAGAGATTAGGGCTTGGCGGTGGCTCCGTATCGTAAAACGCGATGATTTCTTCTCTCTGATTTTTTCTCCTCGAAAGCCAATATATGGAGTTGGAGTTGGCGTCGGAGGGCCACCAGGGCGCCGAGGTGGGGCGTGCCCGTGGGGGGCGCCCCTACCTCGTGGACAGGGTGTGGGCCCCCTGGTCTTCATCTTTGGTGAGGATTTTTTATTATTTTTTCTAAGATGTTCCGTGGAGTTTCAGGTCATTCCGAGAACTTTTGTTTTCTGCACATAAAACAACACCATGGCAATTCTGCTGAAAACATCGTCAGTCCGAGTTAGTTCCATTCAAATCATACAAGTTAGAGTCCAAAACAAGGGCAAAAGTGTTTGGAAAAGTAGATACAACGGAGACGTATCAACTCCCCCAAGCTTAAACCCTTGCTTGTCCTCAAGCAATTCAGTTGACAAACTGAAAGAGAAAAAGAAAAACTTTTACAAACTCTGTTTGCTCTTGTTGTTGTAAACATGAAAAGCCAGCATTCAAGTTTCAGCAAATATTATGAACTAACCATACTAACAATAACACATAGGTCTCTCAATTACTCATATCAATAGCATAATCAGCTAGAGAGCTATAATAGCAAAACTCGGATGACAACACTTTCTCAAAATAATCATAGCATGATATAACAAAATGGTATCTCGCTAGCCCTTTCTGAGACCGCAAAACATAAATGCAGAGCACCTTTAAAGATCAAGGACTGACTAAACATTGTAATTCATGGTAAAAGAGATCCAGTCAAGTCATACCCAATATAAACCAATTATAATGAATGCAAATGACAGTGTGCTCTCCAGCGGGTGCTTTTTAATAAGAAGGGTGATAACTCAACATAAAAGTAAATGGATAGGCCCTTCGCAGAGGGAAGCAGGGATTTGTAGAGGTGCCAGAGCTCGATTTTGAAATAATATAAATTGTATTTTGAGCGGCATACTTTCATTGTCAACATTACAACTAAGAGATGACGATATCTTCCATGCGAAACAAACTATAGGCGGTTCCCAAACAGAATGGTAAAGTTTATACTCCTCCTCCTCCACAAGCATCAATCCATGGCTTGCTCGAAACAAATGAGTGCCTCCAACATTCAATGGGTCCCGGGGGAGTTTTGTTTGCAATTATTTTGATTTAGTTTGCATAAAGCATGGGACTGGGCATCCCGGCGACCGACCATTTTCTCGTGAATGAGGAGCGGAGTCCACTCCTCTTGAGAATAACCCGCCTAACAGGGAAGATAAGGGCAGCCCTAGTTGACATATGAGCTATTCGAGCATGCAAAATAGAATGTTTATTTGAAGGTTTAGAGTTTGGCACATACACATTTACTTGGAACGGCAGGTAAATACCGCATATAGGTAGGTATAGTGGACTCATATGGAACAACTTTGGTGTTTAAGGAGTTTGGATGCACAAGCAGTATTCCCGCTTAGTACAGGTGAAGGCTAGCAAAAGACTGGGAAGCGACCAACTGAGAGAGCAACAACAGTCGTAAACATGCATTAAAATTAATTTACACCGAATACAAGCATGAGTAGGATATAATCTACCATGAACATAAATATCATGAAGGCTATGTTGATTTGATTCAACTACATACGTGAACATGTGCCAAGTCTAGTCACTCAATTCATTTAAAGGAGGATACCATCCCATCATACCACATCATAATCATTCTAATAGCATGTTGGCACGCAAGGTAAACCATTATAACTCATAGCTAATCAAGCATGGCACAAGCAACTATAATCTCTAAATGTCGTTGCAAATATGTTTACTTCATAATAGCTGACTCAGGAACGATGAATCATCATATTTACAAACACAAGAGAGGTCGAGTTCATACCAGCTTTTCTCATCCCAATAAGTCCATCATATATCATCATTACTGCCTTCCACTTGCACGACCGAAGGATGTGTATAATAATAAGAGTGCACGTGCATTGGACTAAGCTGGAATCTGCAAGCATTCAACTCAAGAGAGAAGACACGTAATATGGGCTCTAAGTTAAATAAACAATCATGCATATAAGAGCCACTTCAACAGTTTAATCATGGTCTTCTCCTACCGACCCCCAAAGAAAAGAAAAGAAATAAAAACTATTTACACGGGAAAGCTCCCAACAAACAAAAGAAGAACGGGAAATATTTTTGGGTTTTCTTTTTAATTACTACAGCAAAGAGATAAACTACTACTAATTTTTTGGTTTCTTTTCTTAAGGTTTATTAAACGCACAAGAAGAAAGCAGGAAAAAGAAAATAAACTAGCATGGGTATTACAGTGAAAGAGCATGAGCACCGACATCTAGCAATGAGTGTGTGTGAACATGAATGTAATGTCGGTGGGAAATACGTACTCCCCCAAGCTTAGGCTTTTGGCCTAAGTTGGTCTATTGCCAGGGATAGCCTGGCGGATACCCGTAGGTGAAGCTGGGGTCATACTGTGATGAAGAAGACTCTGACTGTCACTGGCTGGCAACCACCTCTGGGTCCCAAGAATAAACATACTGTCATGGAGGCTCATCTTGTGGTTCCGGTTCTGGGGCTGGTGTAGGATTCCGATAGGCTTGAACAGCTGCCCACGGAACGATGTGAGGACCTGCAGACAAGTTAAACAAAGAGGGAGCAGGCAAGGTAATAGTCTCAGAGTGATGTTTATCAAAGTATAATTTATATTTGAGCTCCCCTTCACGACTCTTAACAAGAAAGTCATGCGCTATCATACTCTTATAATCTAGATAAGCATGGGGCAACGATGTTTCTTCTTTCTCCTCATGCCTAATAGGTATTTCAAAATATTCAGCTAAGCGCGAAGCATAAATGCCTCCAAAGATATCTCCGTTATGTCTATTCTAATGCAACCTGCGAGCTACAATGGCTCCCATATGATAAGATTGGTCTCCTAACACAGCACTCCTGAGAATGCTGAGATGAGGGACACACATGTGACATGCTTCATCCTTAGCATTTATGCATCTACCTATGAAGAGAGCAAAATAATGTATAGCAGGAAAGTGAACGCTCCCTATAGTGGCTTGTGTTATATCTCTAGATTCCCCCACAGTTATTCTGTTGGGGAACGTAGTAAATTCAAAAAATTTCCTACGCACACGCAAGATCATGGTGATGCATAGCAACGAGAGGAGAGTGTTGTCTATGTACCCTCGTGAGACCAAGCGAAGCGATCTGGCGTAGAGAAAGTAGTCGTCGTTCTCCTCGCGATCCGACCGATCCGGCGCCGTTACTCCGGCGCCCCGAGTTCTTGACACACGTACAGCTCGATGGCGTCCCTCGTACTCCGATCCAGCCGAGTGTCGAGGAGAGTTCCGTCGAGACGACGGCGTGGTGGCGATCTTGATGTTCTACGGCGCGAGCTTCGCTAAACTTCGACGATATGATCGAGGTGGAATATGGTGGAAGGGGCACCGCACACGGCTAAGGAACGGTCCGTAGATCAAACTTGTGTGTCCTAGGGTGCCCCCTGCCCCGTATATAAAGGAGGGAGGGGAGGCCGGCCGGCCCCTATAAGCGCGCCAAGGAGGGGGAGTCCTCCTCCTGGTTGAGTAGGACTCCCTTTCCTAGTCCAACTAGGAAGGGAGAAGGGGAAGGAAAGAGAGGAGAGGAGAGGGAAGGGGGCGCGCCCCCTCCTGTCCTATTCGGACTCCCCAGGGGGAAGGGGCGCCACCTCCTGGTGCGGCCCTCTCTCTCCCTCTTGGCCCACTAAGGCCCATACTTCCCGGGGGTTCCGTAACCCCTCCGGCACTCCGATTTTCTCCGAAACTTCCGGAACCTTTCCGGTGTCGAATATAGCCGTCAATATATCAATCTTTATGTCTCGACCATACCGAGACTCCTCGTCATGTCCGTGATCACATCCGGGACTCGAACTTCTTCGGTACATCAAAATACATAAACTCATAATAACTGCATCATCGAAACCTTAAGCGTGCGGACCCTACGGTTCGAGAACAATGTAGACATGACCGAGACACGTCTCGGTCAATAACCAATAGCGGGACCTGGATGCCCATATTGGTTCCTACATATTCTCGAAGATCTTTATCGGTCGGACCGCATAACAACATCGTTGTTCCCTTTGTCATCGGTATGTTACTTGCTCGAGATTCGATCGTCGGTATCCAATACCTAGTTCAATCTCGTTACGGCAAGTCTCTTTACTCGTTTAAGTAATACATCATCTCACAACTAACTCATTAGTTGTAGTGCTTGCAAGGCTTGATGATGTGCATTACCGAGAGGGCCCATAGATACCTCTCCGACAATCGGAGTGACAAAACCTAATCTCGAAATCGCCAACCCAACATCTACCTTTGGAGACACCTGTAGTACTCCTTTATAATCACCCGATTCGTTGTGACGTTTGGTAGCACCAAAGTGTTCCTCCGTAAGCAGGAGTTGCATAATCTCATAGCTACGGGAACATGTATAAGTCATGGATAAAAGCGGTAGCAACATACTAAGCGATCGTGTGCTAAGCTAATGGAATGGGTCATGTCAATCAGATCATTCTACTAATGATGTGACCTCGTTAATCAAATAACAACTCCTTGTTCATGGTCGGAAACATAACCATCTTTGATTAACAAGCTAGTCTAGTAGAGGCATACTAGTGACATATTGTTTGTCTATGCATTCACACATGTATCATGTTTCCGGTTAATACAATTCTAGCATGAATGATAAACATTTATCATGAAATAAGGAAATAAATAATAACTTTATTATTGCCTCTAGGGCATATTTCCTTCAGTCTCCCACTTGCACTAGAGTCAATAATCTAGATCACATCACCATGTGATTAACATCGATAGTTCACATCATCATGTGATTAACACCCATAGTTCACATCGCCATGTGACCAACACCCAAAGGGTTTACTAGATTCAGTAATCTAGTTCACATCACTATGTGATTAACACCCAAAGAGTACTAAGGTGTGATCATGTTTTGCTTGTGAGAGAGACTTAGTCAGCGGGTCTTTTACATTCAGATCCGTTATGTATTTTGCAATTTTCTATGTCTACAATGCTCTTGCGAAGCTACTCTAGCTAATTGCTCCCACTTTTAATATGTATCTAGATCGAGACTTTGAGTCATCCAGATCGGTGTCAAAACTTGCATCGGCGTAACCCTTTACGCATGACGAACCTTTTGTCACTTCCATAATCGAGAAACATATCCTTAGTCCTTTTCGGTATTTCAGATGTTCTTGACCGCTGTCGATGATCCACTCTGGATTACTTTGGTACCTCCTGCTAAACTTATAGCAAGGCACACATCAGGTCTGCACACAGCATTGCATACATGATAGAGCCTATGGCTGAAGCATAGGGAACATCTTTCATTTTCTCTCTATCTTCTGCAGTGGTCAGGCATTGAGTCTTACTCAACTTCACACCTTGTAACACAGGCAAGAACCCTTTCTTTGCTTGATCCATTTTGAACTTCTTCAAAATTTTGTCAAGGTATGTGCTTTGTGAAAGTCCAATTAAGCATCTTGATCTATCTCTATAGATCTTAATGCCCAATATGTAAGCAGCTTCACCGAGGTCTTTCATTGAAAAACTTTTATTCAAGTATCCCTTTATGCTATCCAGAAATTCTATATCATTTCCGATCAGCAATTTGTCATCTACATATAATATCAGAAATGCTACAGAGCTCCCACTCACTTTCTTGTAAATACAAGCTTCTCCAAAAGTCTGTACAAACCCAAATGCTTTGATCACACTATCAAAGCGTTTATTCCAGCTCCGAGATGCTTGCACCAGTCCATAGATGGATCGCTGGAGCTTGCATACTTTGTTAGCTCCTTTGGATCGATAAAACCTTCGGTTGCATCATATACAACTCTTCTTCTAGAAATCCATTCAGAATGCAGTCTTTACATCCATTTGCCAAATTTCATAATCATAAAATCGGCAATTGCTAACATGATTCGGACAGACTTAAGCATCGCTTCTGGGTGAGAAGGTCTCATCGTAGTCAATCCCTTGAACTTGTCGAAAACCCTTTGCGACAAGTCGAGCTTTAATAGAACGATAACATCACCGTCGTCGGTCTTCTTCTTGAAGATCCACTTGTTTTCTATTGCTTGCCTACCCTCGGGCAAGTCAACCAAAGTCCATACTTTGTTTTCATACATGGATCCCATCTCAGATTTCATGGCCTCAAGCCATTTTGCGGAATCTGGGCTCACCATCGCTTCTTCATAGTTCGTAGGTTCATCATGATCTAGTAGCATGATTTCCGAACAGGATTACCGTACCACTCAGTGCGGATCTTACTCTGGTTGATCTACGAGGTTCTGCAGTAACTTGATCTGAAGTTTCATGATCAACATCATCAACTTCCTCACTACTTGGTGTAGATGTCTCAGAAACAAGTTTCTGCGACAAACTACTTTCAAGTAAGGGAGAAGGTACTATTACCTCATCAAGTTCCACTTTCCTCCCACTCACTTCTTTCGAGAGAAACTCCTTCTCTAGAAAGGATCCATCTTAAGCAATGAATATCTTGCCTTCGGATCTGTGATAGAAGGTGTACCCAACAATTTCCTTTGGGTATTCTATGAAGACGCACTTCTCCGATTTGGGTTTGAGCTTATTAGGATGAAACTTTTCACATAAGCATCGCAACTCCAAACTTTAAGAAACGACAACTTGGGTTTCTTGCTAAACCACAGTTCATATAGTGTCGTCTCAACGGATTTAGATGGTGCCTAATTTAACGTGAATGCAGCTGTCTCTAATGCATGATCCCAAAACGATATTGGTAAATCAGTAAGAAACATCATAGATTGCACTATATCCAATAAAGTGCGGTTACGATGTTTGGACACACCATAACATTGTGGTGTTCCAGGTGGCGTGAGCTGTGAAACTATTCCACATTGTTTTGATTGAAGACCAAACTCGTAACTCAAATATTCATCTCCACGATCAGATCACAGAAACTTTATTTTCTTGTTACGATGATTTTCCACTTCACTCTGAAATTCTTTGAACATTTCAACTATTTCAGACTTATGTTTCATCAAGTAGATATACCCATATCTGCTCAAATCATCTTGTGAAGGTCAGAAAATAACGATACTTGCCACGAGCATCAACACTCATTGGATCGCATACATCGGTATGTATTATTTCCAATAAGTCAGTAGCTTGTTCCATTGTTCCGGAGAACGGAGTTTTAGTCATCTTGCCCAAAAGGCACGGTTCGCAAGCATCAAGTGATTCATAATCAAGTGATTCCAAAATCCCATCAGCATGGAGTTTCTTCATGCGCTTTATACCAATATGACCTAAACGGCAGTGCCACAAATAAGTTGCACTATCATTATTAAGTTTGCATCTTTTGGTTTCAATATTATGAATATGTGTATCACTACGATCGAGATCCAATGAACCATTTTCATTGGGTGTGTAACCATATAAGGCTTTATTCATGTAAACAGAATAACAGTTTATTCTCTTACTTAAATGAATAACCGTATTGCAATAAACATGATCAAATCTTATTCATGCTCAACGCAAACACCAAATAATATTTCTTTAGGTTCAACACTAATCCCGAAAGTATAGGGAGTGTGCGATGATGATCATATCAATCTTGAAACTACTTTCAACACACATCGTCACTTCACCCTTAACTAGTTTCTGTTTATTCTGCAACTCCCGTTTCGAGTTACTACTCTTAGCAACTGAACCAGTACCAAATACCGAGGGGTTGCTATAAACACTAGTAAAGTACACATCAATAACATGTATATCAAATATACCTTTGTTCACTTTGCCATCCTTCTTATCCACCAAATATTCAGGCTAGTTCCGCTTCCAGTAACCTGTCCCTTTGCAGTGTAAGCACTTAGTTTCAGGCTTTGGTTCAGCTTTGGGCTTCTTCGTGGGAGTGACAACTTGCTTGTCAATCTACTTGAAGTTCCCCTTTCTTTCCCTTTGCCCTTTTCTTGAAACTAGTGGTCTTGTTAACCATCAACACTTGATGTTCTTTCTTGATTTCTACCTTCGTTGATTTCAACATCACGAAGAGCTCGGGAATCGTTTTCATCATCCCTTGCATACTATAGTTCATCACGAAGTTCTACTAACTTGGTGATGGTGACTAGAGAACTCTGTCAATCACTATCTTATCTGGAAGATTAACTCCCACTTGATTCAAGCGATTGTAGTACCCAGACAATCTGAGCACATGCTCACTAGTTGAGCGATTCTCCTCCATCTTTTAGCTATAGAACTTGTTGGAGACTTCATATCTCTCAACTCGGGTATTTGCTTGAAATATTAACTTCAATTCCTGGAACATCTCATATGGTCCATGATGTTCAAAACATCTTTGAAGTCGATTCTAAGCCATAAAGCATGGTGCACAAAACTATCAAGTAGTCATCATATTGAGCTAGCCAAACGTTCATAACGTCTGCATCTGCTCCTGCAATAGGTTTGTCACCTAGCGGTGCATCAAGGACATAATTCTTCTGCGCAGCAATGAGGATAAACCTCAGATCACGGATCCAATCCGCATCATTGCTACTAACATTTTTCAACACAGTTTTCTCTAGGAACATGTCAAAAACAAACATATGAAAGCAACAACGCGAGCTATTGATCTACAACATAATTTGCAAAATACTACCAGGACTAAGTTCATGATAAATTTAAGTTCAATTAATCATATTACTTAGGAACTCCCACTTAGACAGACATCTCTCTAGTCATCTAAGTGATCACGTGATCCAAATCAACTAAACCATAACCGATCATCACGTGAGATGGAGTAGTTTTCAATGGTGAACATCTTATGTTGATCATATCTATTATATGATTCACGCTCGACCTTCGGTCTCCGTGTTCGAGGCCATATCTGCATATGCTAGGCTCGTCAAGTTTAACCTGAGTATTCGCGTGTGCAAAACTGGCTTGCACCCGTTGTAGATGGACGTGAGAGCTTATCACACCCGATCATCACGTGGTGTGCAGGCACGACGAACTTTGGCAGCGGTGCATACTCGGGAGAACACTTCTTGATAATTTAGTGAGAGATCATCTTATAATGCTACCGTCAATCAAAGCAAGATAAGATGCATAAAGGATAAACATCACATGCAAATCAATATAAGTGATATGATATGGTCATCATCATCTTGTGCTTCGTGATCTTCATCTCCGCAGCACCACCATGATCACCATCGTCACCGGCGCGACACCTTGATCTCCATCGTAGCATCGTTGTCGTCTCGCCAATCTTATGCTTCTCGACTATCGCTACCGCTTAGTGATAAAGTAAAGCATTACAAGCGATGCATTGCATACAATAAGCGACAACCATATGGCTCCAGCCGATTGCCGATAACCGGTTACAAAACATGATCATCTCATACAATAAAATATAGCATCACGTCTTGACCATATCACATCACAACATGCCTGCAAAAACAAGTTAGGCGTCCTCTACTTTGTTGTTGCAAATTTTACGTGGCTGCTACGGGCTTAAGCAAGAACCAGTCTCACCTCGCATCAAAACCACAGCGATACTTCGTCAAATAGACTCCGTTTAACCTTCTCAAGGACCGGGCGTAGCCACACAGTTCAACTAAAGTGAGAGAGCAGGCACCCACCAGTCACCTTTAAGCAATGAGTGCTCGTGGCGGTGAAACCAGTCTCGCGTAAGCGTCTGCGTAATGTCGGTCCGGGCGCTTCATCTCACAATACCGCTGAACCAAAGTATGACATGCTGGTAGGTAGTATGACTTGTATCGCCCATAACTCACTTGTGTTCTACTCGTGCAAAACATCAAACCATAAAACCTAGGCTCGGATGCCACTTGTTGGGGAGCGTAGTAAATTCAAAAATTTTCCTCGCACACGCAAGATCATGGTGATGCATAGCAACGAGAGGGAGAGTGTTGTCTCGTACCCTCGTGAGACCAAAGCGAAGCGATCACAGCGTAGAGGAAGTAGTCGTCGTTCTCCTCGCGATCCGACCGATCCGGCGCCGTTACTCGGCGCCCCGAGTTCTTGACACACGTACAGCTCGATGGCGTCCCTCGTACTCGATCCAGCCGAGTGTCGAGGAGAGTTCCGTCGACGACGGCATGGTGACGATCTTGATGTTCTACGGTGCGAGCTTCGCCTAAACTTGCGATATATGACCGAGGTGGAATATGGTGGAAGGGGCACCGCACACGGCTAAGGAACGATCCGTAGATCAAACTTGTGTGTCCTAGGGTGCCCCCTGCCCCGTATATAAAGGAGGGAGGGGGGGGCGGCCGGCCCCTATAGGCGCTGCCAAGGAGGGGGAGTCCTCCTCCTAGTTGGAGTAGGACTCCCTTTCCTAGTCCAACTAGGAAGGAGAAGGGGAAGGAAGAGAGGGAGAGGGAGAGGGAAAGGGGGGCCGCGCCCCCCCTCCTTGTCCTATTCGGACTCTCCTGGGGGCGCCACCTCCTGGTGCGGCCCCTCTCTCTCCCCTCTTGGCCCACTAAGGCCCATACTTCCCCCGGGGGGTTCCGGTAACCCCTCCGGCACTCCGGTTTTCTCCGGAAACTTCCGGAACCTTTCCGGTGTCCGAATATAGCCGTTCAATATATCAATCTTTATGTCTCGACCATACCGAGACTCCTCGTCATGTCCGTGATCACATCCGGGACTCCGAACTTCTTCGGTACATCAAAATACATAAACTCATAATAACTGTCATCGAAACCTTAAGCGTGCGGACCCTACGGTTCGAGAACAATGTAGACATGACCGAGACACGTCTCCGGTCAATAACCAATAGCGGGACCTGGATGCCCATATTGGTTCCTACATATTCTACGAAGATCTTTATCGGTCGGACCGCATAACAACATCGTTGTTCCTTTGTCATCGGTATGTTACTTGCTCGAGATTCGATCGTCGGTATCCAATACCTAGTTCAATCTCGTTACCGGCAAGTCTCTTTACTCGTTTCGTAATACATCATCTCACAACTAACTCATTAGTTGTAGTGCTTGCAAGGCTTGATGATGTGCATTACCGAGAGGGCCCAGAGATACCTCTCCAGACAATCGGAGTGACAAAACCTAATCTCAAAATCGCCAACCCAACATCTACCTTTGGAGACACCTGTAGTACTCCTTTATAATCACCCGATTCGTTGTGACGTTTGGTAGCACCAAAGTGTTCCTCCGTAAACAGGAGTTGCATAATCTCATAGTTACGAGAACATGTATAAGTCATGGATAAAAGCAGTAGCAACATACTAAGCGATCGTGTGCTAAGCTAATGGAATGGTTCATGTCAATCAGATCATTCTACTAATGATGTGACCTCGTTAATCAAATAACAACTCCTTGTTCATGGTCGGAAACATAACCATCTTTGATTAACAAGCTAGTCTAGTAGAGGCATACTAGTGACATATTGTTTGTCTATGCATTCACACATGTATCATGTTTCCGGTTAATACAATTCTAGCATGAATGATAAACATTTATCATGAAATAAGGAAATAAATAATAACTTTATTATTGCCTCTAGGGCATATTTCCTTCATATTCTAGCAAGAAAGTCTCTATATTCAGATTTAGGGGGATCCCTAATGATAACCCACAAGTATAGGGGATAGTTGTAGCCTCTTTCGATAAGTAAGAGTGTCGAACCCAACGAGGAGCTAAAGGTAGAATAAATATCCCCTCAAGTTCTATCGACCACCGATACAACTCTACGCACCCTTGACGTTCGCTTTACCTAGAACAAGTATGAAACTAGAAGTACTTTGTAGGTGTGAAAGGATAGGCTTGCAAGAAAGTAAAGAACACGTAAATATAAACTAGGGGATGTTTAGATAAAGACACAACTAAATTAGTAAAAGTAAAGAGCTTGTTGTCATGAGAAAGTTATTTGTCCCTAGGCAATCGATAACTAGACCGGTAATCATTATTGCAATTTTATTTGAGGGAGAGGCATAAGCTAACATACTTTCTCTACTTGGATCATATGCACTTATGATTGGAATTCTAGCAAGCATCCACAACTACTAAAGATTCATTAAGGTAAAACCCAACCATAGCATTAAAGCATCAAGTCCCCTTTATCCCACACGCAACAATCCCTCTTACTCGGGTTTGTGTTTCAGTCACTCACCAACCTACTATAAGCGAATCATGAACGTATTGCAACACCCTACAGCGGGAATCCCTCACACTTGCGCGACACGGAGGGCACCATAGGACAGCACCAATAATAAAACATACAACTCAAACTAATCATGATCATCAAATAGCCATTAGGACAAAACAGATCTACTCAAACATCATAGGATAGCCATACATCATTGGGAAATAATATATAGCATTGAGCACCATGTTTAAGTAGAGATTACAGCGGGTAAGAGAGAGGTTACACCGCTGCATAGAGGGAGGAAGAGTTGGTGATGAAGGCGGTGAAGTTGTTGGTGAAGATTGCGGTGATGATGATGGCCCCCGGCAGCCTTCCGGCGCCACCACCGAAGCAAGGGGAGAGGGCCCCTTCTTCTTCCTCCTTGACCTCCTCCCTGTATGGGAGAAGGGTTTCCCCTCTGTTCCTTGGCTCCCATGGCTTGGGAGGGGCGAGAGCCCCTCCGAGATTGGATCTATCTCTCTGTCTCTCTCTGTTTTGGTTGGCAGATTCTACCCCTTCACCGTCTATTTTATATCCGGAGATCCGTAACTCCGATTAGGGTGAATCTTTCGCTCAGATCTTCCTTGTAAAATTAGCTTTCTTGCGCCAGAAGGAGAGCGTCAACCGCCTTACGGGTGGACCACGAGGGTCAGGGGCGCGCCCCCCTACCTCGTGACCACCCTGGACACCGTTTCGCGTTGATTTTACTTTCAGAAAATCATAAATATTCCAAGAAAAATTGCCGTCCATTTTTATCCCGTTTGGACTCCATTTGATATTGGGTTTCTGCGAAACAAAAAACATGCAACAAACATGAACTGACACTGGGCACTGGATCAATATGTTAGTCCCAAAAATAATGTAAAAAGTTGCCAAAAGTATATAAAAGTTGAATAATATTGGCATGGAACAATCAAAAATTATAGATATGACGGAGACGTATCAGCATCCCCAAGCTTAATTCCTCCTCGTCCTCGAGTAGGTAAATGATAAAAAAGAATAATTTTTGATGTGGAATGCTACGTAGCATAATCTTGATCATATGTCTAATCATGGCATGAATATTAAGACACGAGTGATTCAAAGCAATAGTCTATCATTTGACATAAAAAGCAATAATACTTCAAGCGTACCAATAAAGCAATCATGTCTTTTCAAAACAACAAGGCCAAAGCAAGCTGATCCCTACAAAATCATATAGTTTCGCCATGCTTCATTTTCGTCACACAAAATGCCCCCATCATGCACAACCCCGATGACAAGCCGAGCAATTGGTTCATACTTTTTAACGCGCTTCAGCTATTTTAACTCTCACGCAATACATGAGCGCAAGCCATGGATATAGCACTGTAGGTGGAAAAGAATATAATGATGGAGGTTATGTGGAGAAGACAAAAAAAGGAGAAAGTCTCACATCGACACGGCTAATCAACGGGCTATGGAGATGCCCATCAATTGAAGTCAATGCGGGGAGTAGGGATTGAAGGAAATATGCCCTAGAGGCAATAATAAAGTTATTATTTATTTCCTTATTTCATGATAAATGTTTATCATTCATGCTAGAATTGTATTAACCGGAAACATGATACATGTGTGAATGCATAGACAAAACATTATGTCACTAGTATGCCTCTACTAGACTAGCTTGTTAATCAAAGATGGTTATGTTTCCTGACCATGAACAAAGAGTTGTTATTTGATTAACAAGGTCACATCATTAGTAGAATGATCTGATTGACATGACCCATTCCATTAGCTTAGCACACGATCGTTTAGTATGTTGCTACTGCTTTTATCCATGACTTATACATGTTCCTGTAACTATGAGATTATGCAACTCCCGTTTACCGGAGGAACACTTTGGGTGCTACCAAATGTCACAACGTAACTGGGTGATTATAAAGGAGTACTACAGGTGTCTCCAAAGGCAAATGTTGGGTTGGCGTATTTCGAGATTAGGTTTTGTCACTCCGATTGTCGGAGAGGTATCTCTGGGCCCTCTCGGTAATGCACATCACTGAAGCCTTGCAAGCACTACAACTAATGAGTTAGTTGTGAGATGATGTATTACGGAACGAGTAAAGAGACTTGCCGGTAACGAGATTGAACTAGGTATTGGATACCGACGATCGAATCTCGGGCAAGTAACATACCGATGACAAAGGGAACAACGTATATTGTTATGCGGTCTGACCGATAAAGATCTTCGTAGAATATGTAGGAACCAATATGGGCATCCAGGTCCCGCTATTGGTTATTGACCGGAGACGTGTCTCGGTCATGTCTACATTGTTCTCGAACCGTAGGGTCCGCACGCTTAAGGTTTCGATGACAGTTATATTATGAGTTTATGAGTTTTGATGTACTGAAGGAGTTCGGAGTCCCGGATGAGACCGGGGACATGACGAGGAGTCTCGAAATGGTCGAGACGTAAAGATCGATATATTGGACGACTATATTCGGAGTTCGGAAGGTTCCGAGTCATTGGGTATTTTTGAGTCCGGAGAGTTACGGAATTCGTATTGGGCCTCATTGGGCCATACGGGAAAAGGAGAGAAAGGGCCAAAAGGTGGCCTCGCCCCTCCCCTTGCTCTAGTCCGAATTGGACTAGGGAAGGGGGGCGCCCCCTTCCTTCCTTCTCCTTCTCTCTTCCCTTTCCTTCTCTCCTACTCCCCCTACATGGAAGGACTCCTAGTTGGACTAGGAAAAGGGGAATCCTACTCCCGGTGGGAGTAGGACTCCCTAAGCGCCGCCAAACCTAGGCCGGCCTCCTCCCTCCCTTGCTCCTTTATATACGGGGGCAGGGGGCACCCCATAGACACAAGTTTGATCTACGGATCGTTCCTTAGCCGTGTGCGGTGCCCCCCTCCACCATATTCCACCTCGGTCATACCGTCGCGAAGCTTAGGCGAAGCCCTGCGCCGGTGAAACATCAAGATCGTCACCACGCCGTCGTCTTGTGGAACTCTCCTCGACACTCGGCTGGATCGGAGTGAGGGACGTCATCGAGCTGTACGTGTGTCAAGAACTCGGGGCGCCGAGTAACGGCGCCGGATCGGTCGGATCGCGAGGAGAACGTCGACTACTTCCTCTACGTTGTGATCGCTTCGCCGGGTCTACAAGGGTATGTGGACAACACTCTCCCCTCTCGTTGCTATTCATCACCATGATCTTGCGTGTGCGTAGGAAATTTTTTGAAATTACTACGTTCCCCAACAGTGGTATCAGAGCCTAGGTTTTTATGGTTTGATGTTTTGCACGAGTAGAACACAAGTGAGTTGTGGGCGATACAAGTCATACTACCTACCAGCATGTCATACTTTGGTTCAGCGGTATTGTGAGATGAAGCGGCCCGGACCGACATTACGCGTACGCTTACGCGAGACTGGTTTCACCGCTACGAGCACTCGTTGCTTAAAGGTGACTGGTGGGTGCCTGTCTCTCTCACTTTAGTTGAACCGAGTGTGGCTACGCCCGGTCCTTGAGAAGGTTAAAACGGAGTCTATTTGACGAAATATCGTTGTGGTTTTGATGCGTAGGTGAGACTGGTTCTTGCTTAAGCCCGTAGCAGCCACGTAAAATTTGCAACAACAAAGTAGAGGACGTCTAACTTGTTTTTGCAGGGCATGTTGTGATGTGATATGGTCAAGACGTGATGCTATATTTTATTGTATGAGATGATCATGTTTTGTAACGAAGTTATCGGCAACTGGCTGGAGCCATATGGTTGTCGCTTTATTGTATGCAATGCAATCGCCTGTAATGCTTTAATTTATCACTAAGCGGTAGCGATAGTCGTAGAAGCATTAGATTGGCGAGGCGACAACGATGCTACGATGGAGATCAAGGTGTCGCGCGGTGGCGATGGTGATCATGATGGTGCTGCGAAGATGGAGATCACGAAGCACAAGATGATGATGACCATATCATATCACTTATATTGATTTGCATGTGATGTTTATCTTTTATGCATCTTATCTTGCTTTGATTGACGGTAGCATTATAAGATGATCTCTCACTAAATTATCAAGAAGTGTTCTCCTGAGTATGCACCGTTGCCAAAGTTAAATGTCGTGCCCGGACACCACGTGATGATCGGGTGTGATAAGCTCTCGTCCATCTACAACGGGTGCAAGCCAGTTTTGCACACGCAGAATACTCAGTTATACTTGACGAGCCTAGCATATGCAGATATGGCCTCGGAACACGAAGACCGAAAGGTCGGCGTGAATCATATAGTAGATATGATCAACATAAGATGTTCACCATTGAAAACTACTCCATTTCACGTGATGATCGGTTATGGTTTAGTTGATTTGGATCACGTGATCACTTAGATGACTAGAGGATGTCTGTCTAAGTGGGAGTTCTTAAGTAATATGATTAATTGAACTTAAATTTATCATGAACTTAGTCCTGGTAGTATTTTGCAAATTATGTTGTAAGATCAATAGCTTGCGTTGTTGCTTTCATATGTTTATTTTGATATGTTCCTAGAAAATTGTGTTGAAAAATGTTAGTAGCAATGATGCGGATTGGATCCGTGATCGAGGTTTATCCTCAATGCTGCACGAAGAATTATGTCCTTAATGCACCGCTAGGTGACAGGCCTATTGCAGGAGCAGATGCAGACGTTATGAACGTTTGGCTAGCTCAATATGATGACTACTTGATAGTTTTGTGCACCATGCTTTATGGCTTAGAATCGGGACTTCAAAGATGTTTTGAACATCATGGACCATATGAGATGTTCCAGGAAGTTGAAGTTAATATTTCAAGCAAATACCCGAGTTGAGAGATATGAAGTCTCCAACAAGTTCTATAGCTAAAAGATGGAGGAGAATCGCTCAACTAGTGAGCATGTACTCAGATTGTGTGGGTACTACAATCACTTGAATCAAGTGGGAGTTAATCTTCCAGATAAGATAGTGATTGACAGAATTCTCTAGTCACCATCACCAAGTTAGTAGAACTTCGTGATGAACTATAGTATGCAAGGGATGATGAAAATGATTCCCGAGTTTTTCATGATGATGAAATCAATGAAGGTAGAAATCAAGAAAGAACATCAAGTGTTGATGGTTAACAAGACCACTAGTTTCAAGAAAAGGGCAAAGGGATAGAAGGGAACTTCAAGAAGAACGGCAAGCAAGTTGCTGCTCAAGTGAAGAAGCCCAAGTCTGGACCTAAGCCTGAGACTAAGTGCTTCTACTGCAAAGGGACTGGTCACTGGAAGCAGAACTACCCCAAGTATTTGGTGGATAAGAAGGATGGCAAAGTGAACAAGGGTATATTTGATATACAGGTTATTGATGTGTGCCTTACTAGTGTTTATAGTAGCCCCTGAGTATTTGATACTTGTTCGGTTGCTAAGAGTAGTAACTCAAAACGGGAGTTGCAGAATAAACAGAAACTAGTTAAGGGTGAAGTGACGATGTGTGTTGAAAGTAGTTTCAAGATTGATATGATCATCATCGCACACTCCCTATACTTTCGGGATTAGTGTTGAACCTAAATAAATGTTATTTGGTGTTTGCGTTGAGCATGAATATGATTTGATCATGTTTATTGCAATACGGTTATTTATTTAAGTAAGAGAATAAACTGTTGTTACTGCTTACATGATAAAACCTTATATGGTTACACACCCAATGAAAATGGTTCATTGGATCTCGATCGTAGTGATACACATATTCATAATATTGAAACCAAAAGATGCAAAGTCAATAATGATAGTGCAACTTATTTGTGGCACTGCCGTTTAGGTCATAATGGTGTAAAGCGCATGAAGAAACTCCATGCTGATGGGATTTTGGAATCACTTGATTATGAATCACTTGATGCTTGCGAACCATGCCTCATGGGCAAGATGACTAAGACTCCGTTCTCCGGAACAGTGGAGCGAGCAACTGACTTATTGGAAATAATACATACTGATGTATGCGATCCAATGAGTGTTAAGGCTCACGGCGGGTATCGTTATTTTCTGACCTTCACAGATGATTTGAGCAGATATGGGTATATCTACTTGATGAAACATAAGTCTGAAATAGTTGAAAGGTTCAAAGAATTTCAGAGTGAAGTGGAAAATCATCGTGACAAGAAAATAAGGTTTCTACGATCTGATCGCGGAGACAAATATTTGAGTTCTGAGTTTGGTCTTCAATTCAAACAATGTGGAATAGTTTCACAAATTCATGCCACCTGGAACACCACATCATAATGGTGTGTCCGAACGTCATAACCATACTTTATTGGATATAGTACAATCTATGATGTTTCTTACCGATTTACCAATATCGTTTTGGGATCATGCATTAAAGACAGGTGCATTCACGTTAAATAGGGCACCATCTAAATCCGTTGAGGCGACACTATATGAACTGTGGTTTAGCAAGAAACCAAAGTTGTCGTTTCTTAAAGTTTGGGGCTGCGATGCTTATGTGAAAAAGTTTCATCTGATAAGCTCAAACCCAAATCGAGATCGTCTTCATAGAATACCCAAAGGAGATTGTTGGGTACACCTTCTATCACAGATCCGGAGGCAAGACATTCGTTGCTGAAAATGGATCCTTTCTAGAGAAGGAGTTTCTCTCGAAAGAAGTGAGTGGGAGGAAAGTAGAACTTGATGAGATAATAGTACCTTCTCCCTTACTTGAAAGTAGTTTGTCGCAGAAACCGGTTTCTGAGACATCTACACCAAGTAGTGAGGAAGTTGATGATGTTGATCATGAAACTTCAGATCAAGTTACTACAGAAACTCGTAGATCGACCAGAGTAAGATCCGCACCAGAGTGGTACGGCAATCCTGTTCTGGAAATCATGCTACTAGATCATGATGAACCTACGAACTATGAAGAAGCGATGGTGAGCCCAGATTCCGTAAAATGGCTTGAGGCCATGAAATCTGAGATATGATCCATGTATTAGAACAAAGTATGGACTTTGATGGATTTGCCCGATGATCGGCAAACCAAAGAAAATAAATGGATCTTCAAGAGGAAGACGGACGTTGATAGTAGTGTTACTATCTACAAAGCTCGACTTGTTGCAAAAAGGTTTTCGACAAAGTTCAAGATGTTGACTACAATGAGATTTTCTCAACTGTAGCGATGCTTAAGTCTGTCCGAATCATGTTAGCAATTGCCACAATTTATGAAATTTGGCAAATGGATGTAAAAACTGCATTCCTGAATGGTTTTTCTGGAGGAAGAGTTGTATATGATGCAACCAGAAGTGTTTTTCGATCCAAAGGGAGCTAACAAAGTGTGCAAGCTCCAGCGATCCATCTATGGACTGGTGCAAGCATCTCGGAGTTGGAATATACGCTTTGATGAGTTGATCAAAGCATATAGTTTTGCATGCACTTATGGTGAAGCTCAGATTTACTAGAAAGTGAGTGGGAGCACTACAACATTTCTGATAAGTATATGTGAATGACATATTGTAGATCAGAAATAATGTAGAATTATTCTGCAAAGCATAAAGGAGTGTTTGAAAGATGTTTTTCAAAGAAAGACCTCGGTGAAGCTGCTTACATATTGAGCATCAAGATCTATAGAGATAGATCAAGATGCTTGATAAGTTTTTCAATGAGTACATACCTTGACAAGATTTTGAAGTAGTTCAAAATGGAACAGTCAAAGAAAGAGTTCTTGCCTGTATTACAAGGTGTGAAATTGAGTAAGACTCAAAACCCGACCACGGCGAAGATAGAAAGAGAAAGAAAGTCATTCCTATGCCTTAGCCATAGGTTCTATAAAGTATGCCATGCTGTGTACCAGATCTATTGTATACCCTGCACTTGAGTTTGGCAAGGGAGTACAATAGTGATCTAGGAGTAGATCACTGGACAGCGGTCAAAATTATCCTTAGTGGAATAAGGATATGTTTCTCGATTATGGAAGTGACAAAAGGTTCGTCGTAAAGGGTTACGTCGATGCAAGTTTTGACACCGATCCGATGACTCTAAGTCTCGATCTAGATACATATTGAAAGTGGGAGCAATTAGCTAGAGTAGCTTCGTGCGAGCATTGTAGACATAGAAAATTGCAAAATACATAACGGATCTAAATGTGAAAGACCCGTTGACTAAGACTCTCTTACAAGAAAACATGATCACACTTTAGTACTCTTTGGGTATTAATCACATAGCAATGTGAACTAGATTACTGAATCTAGTAATCCCTTTGGGTGTTGGTCACATGGCGATGTGAACTATGGGTGTTAATCACATGATGATGTGAACTATCGATGTTAATCACATGGTGATGTGATCTAGATTATTGACTCTAGTGCAAGTGGGAGACTGAAGGAAATATGCCCTAGAGGCAATAATAAAGTTATTATTTATTTCCTTATTTCATGATAAATGTTTATCATTCATGCTAGAATTGTATTAACCGGAAACATGATACATGTGTGAATGCATAGACAAAACATTATGTCACTAGTATGCCTCTACTAGACTAGCTTGTTAATCAAAGATGGTTATGTTTCCTACCATGAACAAAGAGTTGTTATTTGATTAACAAGGTCACATCATTAGTAGAATGATCTGATTGACATGACCCATTCCATTAGCTTAGCACACGATCGTTTAGTATGTTGCTACTGCTTTTATCCATGACTTATACATGTTCCTGTAACTATGAGATTATGCAACTCCCGTTTACCGGAGGAACACTTTGGGTGCTACCAAACGTCACAACGTAACTGGGTGATTATAAAGGAGTACTACAGGTGTCTCCAAAGGCAAATGTTGGGTTGGCGTATTTCGAGATTAGGTTTTGTCACTCCGATTGTCGGAGAGGTATCTCTGGGCCCTCTCGGTAATGCACATCACTGAAGCCTTGCAAGCACTACAACTAATGAGTTAGTTGTGAGATGATGTATTACGGAACGAGTAAAGAGACTTGCCGGTAACGAGATTGAACTAGGTATTGGATACCGACGATCGAATCTCGGGCAAGTAACATACCGATGACAAAGGAACAACGATATTGTTATGCGGTCTGACCGATAAAGATCTTCGTAGAATATGTAGGAACCAATATGGGCATCCAGGTCCGCTATTGGTTATTGACCGGAGACGTGTCTCGGTCATGTCTACATTGTTCTCGAACCGTAGGGTCCATGCACGCTTAAGGTTTCGATGATGTTATATTATGAGTTTATGAGTTTTGATGTACCGAAGGAGTTGAGTCCGGATGAGACCGGGGACATGACGAGGAGTCTCGAAATGGTCGAGACGTAAAGATCGATATATTGACGACTATATTCGGAGTTCGGAAAGGTTCCGAGTCATTCGGTATTTTTCGAGTACCGGAGAGTTACGGGAATTCGTATTGGGCCTCATTGGGCCATACAGGAAAAAGGAGAGAAAGGGCAAAAGGTGGCGCGCCCTCCCTTGCTCTAGTCCGAATTGGACTAGGGAAGGGGGCGCCTTCCTTCCTTCTCCTTCTCTCTTCCCTTTCCTTCTCTCCTACTCCCCTACATGGAAGGACTCCTAGTTGGACTAGGAAAGGGAATCCTACTCCCTGGGAGTAGGACTCCCTAAGCGCGCCTAAACCTAGGCCGCCTCCTCCTCCCTTGCTCCTTTATATACGGGGCAGGGGCACCCCATAGACACAAGTTTGATCTACGGATCGTTCCTTAGCCGTGTCGGTGCCCCTCCACCATATTCCACCTCGGTCATACCGTCGCAAGCTTAGGCGAAGCCCTGCCGATGAAACATCAAGATCGCTACCACGCCGTCGTCGTCTTGACGAACTCTCCTCGACACTCGGCTGGATCGGAGTCGAGGGACGTCATCGAGCTGTACGTGTGTCAAGAACTCGGGGCGCCGAATAACGGCGCCGGATCGGTCGGATCGCGAGGAGAACGTCGACTACTTCCTCTACGTTGTGATCGCTTCCGCTTGGGTCTACAAGGGTATGTGGACAACACTCTCCCCTCTCGTTGCTATTCATCACCATGATCTTGCGTGTGCGTAGGAAATTTTTTTGAAATTACTACGTTCCCCAACAGGGATTGCCATGCAACGGATGCACTAGAGCTATAAGTGTATAAAAGCTCAAACTTGAAACTAAGTGGGTGTGCATCCAACTTGCTTGCTCATGAAGACGTAGGGCATTTGAGGAAGCCCATCGTTGGAATATACAAGCCAAGTTCTATAATGAAAATTCCCACTAGTATATGAAAGTGACAACATAGGAGACAATCTATATGAAGAACATGGCGGTACTTTGAAGTACAAGATATGGGACTCACTACATGAAGAACATGGTGCTACTTTGAAGCACAAGTGTGGAAAAAGAGATAGTAACATTGCCCCTTTTTTTGGTGGGCTTCTTTGGCCCCCCTTTTTTTATTTAGGCTTCTTTGGCCTTTCCTCTTTTTTTTAATGGGGCAATGTTCTATAATGATGATCATCACACTTTTATTTACTTACAACTCGATACTGGAACAAAGATATGACTCTATATGAATGCTTCCGACGGTGTACCGGGATGTGCAATGATCTAGCATAGCAATGACATCAAAAAACGGACAAGCCATGAAAACATCATGCTAGCTATCTTGCGATCCTGCAAAGCAATATGACAATGAATGCTCAAGTCATGAATATGATGATGATGGAAGTTGCATGGCAATATATCTCGGAATGGCTATGAAAATGCCATGATAGGTAGGTATGGTGGCTGTTTTGAGGAAGATATAATGAGGCTTATGTGTGATAGAGCGTATCGTATCACGGGTGTCGGTGTCAAAACCGAGGGATCTCGGGTAGGGGGTCCCGAACTGTGCGTCTAGGCGGATGGTAATAGGAGACAAGGGACACGATGTCTTTACCCAGGTTCGGACCCTCTCGATGGAGGTAAAACCCTACTCCTGCTTGATTGATATTG